>APFE031398785.1:88230-99230 GCA_000404065.3 Pinus taeda
ATGTTAATTGGATGAATGCGCAAGGTCAAATTCATGTAACTTCCTTATCTCCCTTAGATACTCAGATGAAAGAGATCTGTAGGTAGTTCCAGATGATCAAAACCAGTGATCAAATTTGAAGGGTTCGTCTTAATTTTAATTAGAAGGGAAAATATTAATGCCTCCCTTCCATGATGAAAATCTTTAAAAAAAAATTGAAATTCAATTGACAACAATGTATTATCTTTACATTTCATTTTCACTCTGAATTAAATAAATTAAATTCCTAAAACTAAATGGCAAGTAGTGTTGTAGCTCAAATTGATCTAATCAATTTGAGCATTGCCAGTTTCTTTTTGTGACTTAAGTATTCTTGCAGTAAGAAGATTACAAGAATATTTTCGACCACTTAGGTTATCTTTTCAGCCTTAAAAGTCAGCGAAAACACTATTTTTTTTGGTAATCAACCATTTTAACACCATATACCTATATTTTAACTAAAAAACCTTCTATATGAGAAGCGCCTATATGCTCATAGTTTTACTGAATATTCTATTCCAAAATATCCTATACAATTCAAAACCAAGACATGTCTACATTTCCAAACCAACAACATGATCTCCTTATTTGGAGAATATCTTGCACATTTCAATGTCACTGCATGCAATGGCTGAGGAGAGACAGAGACTTTATATATTCATGTACTCTTTCCTAGTGGATTTTCCATGGGAAAACGCCCAAAAAAAACTCAGGTTGATTCCAAAAAGAGGGATAAAGAATGATTTCATGGGCACTGAAAATTGGAAAAGAAGTCCATGGGGATGACCGGAAGTGAATTGATTCATCACAAAATCTCTTTGAACTATATGAAAGTACACAAGAAAGTTGTGAATGATATTTGGGAATCAGTGAAAAAGTTTATAAAATCACTTTCTGCAAAGTGACAATTAAATATAGCAAATGAAAAATCCTGAAGGGGATGTTTACTGACCTTTACTTTTTCCTTTACATGTCAAAGCTAGAGTGCATAATGCATTACAATGCATATATCAGGTCTCTAATGAAAATTTTCAACTCCCCATGAATAAAAAGAAGAAACTAACTGGTTTGACCCGAAATTTAACACTCACACTTGTGCGTGGTCCATGAAGTGGTCTAATAGTCACACTTGTGACCCATCAAATTAGATTTGAGCATCATCTATGCAGCTGAACCAACAAATTTCAGGATTCACACTTATACATGGTCCATGAAGTGGTCTAATAGAAGCACTTGTGACCCATCAAATCAGATTTGAGCATCATCTATGCAGCTGAACCAACAAATCTCAGGGATCAAAGTGGTTTCCATTTAGATGGAAACAACTCTAGAAGGAGGAGTTGGAGACATCGATATCTATGGATACTTAATTTAAGTTTTGGACTAGTTGAGGCGATCCAAAAGATACAGAATTATTGATTTGAGTGAGACATTATTTTTTTGGGGGATTATTAGGTAAAATAGTTCATTAATCATGCCCATGTCTCGTTAAGCATATCCAAGTCTCATTAGCATTACTAGGAATTAATGTTTGAAATTTTTATGGGCAAGCCATTTAAACCAGATTTTTAAAAACACTTTTATAACATCTGAGCACAACCAAGAGGCTAATTGTTTATCCCAACAAGCTTGTGGAAGAGATATAGGCTCTTTCCATTTGAGATTTTTTAGACATGGGGATGAGAAGATCCTCACATCTCCGGTGATTTCTTTGTAATATGTATAGTGAACCCTTGTATAGGGTAGTTTTTCTCTTGTGATCCTTTGAACCAATGATTGTTCTGTCTTTCAATAGTTTTGTAATGATTTGGAGGGGTATTTTGCTGGTTGAACTTGCACACCTTTGATTATATGTTGAATTATCAGATGTAGTCCGTATATTTTTCAGTCATAGAGGACTTTTTTCTCTTGATAAAAAGACAAACAAAAAAACAAAGAGAGAAAAAAATCTACCAAGTGTGATAAACTAACTAGTCAGCAAAAACATCAAACAATTAAATCAAGTAATCCAATAACAAATAATGAAGGCCTTTAAACTTTTCAATATATTTTTCAAAACTTTTAAGGATGTTTTTCATCCTCGGAGGTGTGTCGTTTCAACTGATAGTTACATGGATTCTATCCATGGTTTATGGTCAAAATTGGTTGACGTATGTGATGGAATAAATTTTGTGGATAAAAAAACAGAAATTAGATTATTAAAATGGAATAACTAGATCCAATCAAAGGGATATGTATATGTAGGAGGTGACATATAAGAAAAAAACCTCACAAACATAACAATACAAAAAAACGAAAGGAGGCTCAACAACCATTGCATCTGAGTTTGAACTAGTAATTCCTGTGAGCAGATTATTTAAAAATAAGTTGATTAGCCGTATTAGTCCACGTACCTAAGGTTTCGAGGAGAAACAAAGATTATTAATGGAAATGGCCTTCATTTTCAAAAACCCATGTTCTAATTTGTTTGAACAATAAATTAAAGGGAATTTTCAATAAATTCTATAGTGACATGTCCTATGAGTAAGAATCGAATCCAAAAACTTTACATATAAGTAATGTATATCAAAAGAAACCAAACATTATAATAACTTTTAATTTAATTATTTCTATCCAAAAGCAGCCCAACATTTACGTATTTCCTCTAACTTATTTTCTTCATGATTTCTATCCATGGAAACATAGGCTTAAGATTTTGTGGTCCACTTATACATGATTACTTACTTGAAGGAAGTCCTATCACAAATTTTAGATTTAACTCCTTAAATATTAAACAACGCTTCAAATATTGAAAGTTGCAGTGCTGAGAGAATTCTAAGATTCGTTTTATTGAGGAATACCCATATAGAAAAATGGCTCCAGATAGTGAAATTTGGTAACAAATTATGGTAAAATCAATGTAATGATAAGATTTAGCTTACAGATAGAGCCCTTTTGTGTCCCAATGAAGTTTTGATAGACCTTGCATTTAAACAAAGAGTAGGGCGTCTCACAATGAATAAAGACTAGAGAAATTTAGGAAAATTCTAGGCAGGTGTTTCACTCATCAGCGCCAGCATTATGATCCACACAGTGGGCTATTTTTCATCTTATGTTTGGGGTTATGGAAGCTCATATGCTCCTTCAATACCCACCTCAAAACCGCCAGAGAATACACAACAAAGCCATGACATTCTCTATCCTAAAGATGTTGTAAGCACCTGGAACTATACGTAAAACTAGTGAGCATCCTATTAGCCATATCATACAATCTCGCAATCTCATCAGACTTCAATCCACTCATAAATGGCACCATACTAGTGCAATGCCTCTTGCCGCTCCAGTTCGCAGTCATGCTCTGCGTCTTCTTGATCGTGGTGTTGGTGGTGTTGGTGAGCGAGAGCAATGGTGAGTGTCACGTGCCAATTCCCAGCAAGATGTTGTTTTTGATGGCCGGTTTGGGGTTTGAACTCCATGGGCGATGCTTAGGGTCAGTGCATCATTGACATCGAACATTGAGGGCAAGTTCTAATCATTGTTGGGAGCTTGAGAGCCACAACCACCCTCTGTTGCACCCCCGCAATCATCATCGCCTTGCAGTCGAAGGAATTTGTAGCAGACGTAGCACTGTACTCAGCTCTATGTCTTCAGGGGTTGTCGTTTATTCAATCAAGGCTCTCACTTCATGTCGAGAGCTACGTTCCCCAAGGTTGCTACTGCCTCCTGGATGTGCCTGGCAAGGTCGATGGTTCAACTTAGTGCAATCTCGACGAGTATAAGTTGCACTCCTTTGGGCTTCTAGTTCTCCATCTTCTCTTTGTTCTCCATGCCGTCATTGTCGTGATCATCATTTTGACCATTGTTGGTTGATAAAAGGTGCCTTTTAAAACTCCTAATTATCCCACATTAATTATCAACCCAGGCAAGTCCTCTTATTTCAAGAGTGTGCACAGTATGTGGCTGCTATTAATTCAGAGAGTAATGATTCCTATGTTGTAGTATAGATCTTTAAATACAAGATTAAATGGATGCATCTAATAAACTCCAATTGCAATCATTAAAAGGAATATAACATCTAAACTTCAAGACTCAATCTTCTACTGAAATCATAATCAATCCTTACTCAAGCAATCCAACTAGCAATGGCATCAGCTGAGAGTATAGTAGCAATAACTCGTCTCTTCTGAGCTAATTTAATCTAAATCAAACTCACTCTTTAGTAAATAATCTAAACAAAAATGATATCAATCTGAGAGTCCAACAATGATATTTAATACTCTTTACAGTTTATTAAATCAAGCGGAATATTTATCTAAGTAACTCAATCCGAAATGAAAGTGAACTAAATCAACAACAATATTGTAAGTTATATAAAGCAAAGATATTCTGTTAACATAAGAAAACAATAAACAGCGAAGGAGATGAAATCACAGAAAGCAAGAATACTATCAAATCATGTGATAATTGGAAATGTATGACACAGAGAAAGTAGTTAAATCCACCAGAGGCCGAGCCCTTAGCCGCCAGTGAATACTATTAAGTTACTTCAGTTAATGCGAGGGAACATCAACTTCACTTATGTATTAATCATCGAATGTAAGTAGCATTACAATATAACCATGTTCTCTCAACAGTGAGAGTCTATAATTAAAATTACAAATTCAATAATAACAAAGCTTCCCCCCTTTCTCCTTACAATCGTCTCCTTTTATAATCATAAAGGGTGAAAGGTAAATGGTAAATGCAATCCCTCAAGATCTCTCGATCCTGAGGGATTCACAATAGATTTCTAACTTCAGACATCCTTTCCTTTCTCACACTGATCCTTCTAATTTGCCTTTGGCCTTGTCTACAACCGCCGCGTTCTTCTCTTTTCTTGTTGATTTTTTTTGTTCCTTTGTTAGGGAACAAAAATTGTCCTTTTTGTTGTTTTCCTGCATAAAGAAGGGTAATAATTAGCTAAATCATAACTGCAAATAATTCCTTCATTTCTTACCATAATTTCTCAATATATTACCGCATTAGGATATAGAAAAGATAAGAATAAACGAAAAGGATGATGAGATTAACAGTAAACACATACCCTTTCCGTGACTCAACATACTTGTTAAGCCCTAAAACTACCTCTCTTCTACATACTTTCCTAGAACTTTTTCCCACACCAATGCCTCATAAGCTATCAAATATCGTTACATATTGATTCTAAGAGTGCCTTTAAGTGGTTTTCTAACTATATTTTTGTGTTTGCTATTTGACTTAGATTTTGCTCATCAGCTGTGGAATGCAGCCACTTTCTGCAGCTGACTCGTGATTCCGTAGCTGTTTTTATTGATCTATAGGTTACAGGTGTCAGAAAGTAAAATGAGGCATGTGAGCAGTTCAGGAATGATCTGGACATGGACCAGGTCCTATCTGTTCAGTCAAATTCATAAAGGAAATCCTTGTTCAAACGATGGTCAAACAAGGAGTCCTACAACAAACAGGTCTCTGTTCTCAGCACGTGAAAGGTCCGAGACCATTCCTAGATCCGTGGATCCCTTTTGACAGCTGTAGATAATCTCCACGATACAAATCCAACATCCACCTTTTGTAGATTGAATGATCATGGCAACCAAGATGCTAAGCTCACGGGTTTTGTCTTTTTACATGCCCTCTATTGAAGGTTTCTCACAGAAAAACAGTTATGTAATTTTCTCTATAAATAACGCATTTGCAAATGCATGTAGCTAGTCTTGATATAGTCTTGCTGTTAGTTTTATGTTTTTGTTGTAGCATTAGTCCTATTGTTGTAACGAGAAGACATTTCCTCTGTTTTGCAATATAAAGACTCTGTTTCTTATGACTGTTTGAGCGTAATTTCGGATTGACAGTGTATTAACCAAGGCTGTGCAGAGGGCCCCTGCTAACTGAGGTTTTGTTTCGTTATTTCTATAAAGTCTTCATGTATCGTTTTTTTATTTCCATTGTAAATATTTCATAGCTTGTTTACCTGTATATATTTCATAATTCATTTATGGTGTTAATGTTTCATTCCTGTACATGATTTTCCAGCATTGTATATTTTTGCTAACACTAATCAGTTTGTTTCAGGATAGGTTATGCTAGAGCGTTTTCATATAATTTTTGCATCAAATAGTGACATGAGATTGGCCTCTCTGCTGACTTTTTTTTTTTTTAGCTTTCCAATTTCAGTTATGCTTTGATTTCAGTCTTATTTATTTGTTGTTGTTAGCTAGTTTAGATATCAAATTCTTCATGTCATTTGACATTATCTCCAGAGCCATGGCTTAACCCCGAAAAGCTACTTGGCGAGCTATCAGATTATGAATGAAGTGATTTGATTTTACTTTTGTTTCTGCGATTAGATAGTAGGTTCTTAATGTCATTTGACGTTATCTCCAGAGCCATGGCTTAACCCAGAAAAGCTACTTGGTGAGCTATCGGATTATGAGTGAAGAGATTTGATTTTACTTTCGTTTCTGCAATTAGATATCAAGTTCTTCATGTTATCTGACGTTATCTCCAGAGCCATGGCTTAACCCCAAAAAGCTACTTGGCGAGCTAACAGATTATAAGTGAAGTGACTTGATTTTACTTTCATTTGCAAGTAGGTAATTTAGACATCAATTCTTCATGTCATTTGACATTATCTCCAGAGCCATGGCTTAACCCCGAAAAGCTACTTGGCAAGCTATCATATTATAAGTGAAGTAAATTGATCTTACTTTCATTAGTCTGCAATTTTTGGTTTGTTTGAGTGCAATAGTTTAAATTTTATTTCTGTATTTAGATGAGAAGTAGAGATAGTGATTTCATGATCAGTATTTCATCATTTGTTTGATTTGAATAGCTGCACATTTACATTCCTGTTCAAGTACTAATTTTATCACTAGCATGTTTTGAGATCCTTTGAAGTGCTAAGTTCTAGAAGTTATCATAAGGGACATAAAACCTTGTCTCAAATATGTACTATACTTGCCTTCTAAAGTATCCTTAAAACTCAGGAATAGGATTTCCATTTTGCTTTAGGAGACAAACAAAGATGAAACCCCAAAACAAAATAAAATTGAAAACAATAAAAGTAAGAAAGAGGTTTTCTTGCACATATAGTGCATCACACTTCATCAGTTTACGAATCCCGGATTGATAATTAATGTAGCAATTTAGGACATACTAAATTGACTAAACATTTTGGCGTTGTTTCTAGGGAAGTGTAACTAGGTAGCCAATCTCTTACAAAAAAAAGGAAAAGGGAAAAATTGATAACTTCTTGAAGTATGCTCTCCTCTTGAACCTAGTGTGATCTGAAGGATCAGAAAAGAGAGTTATTAGTTCAATAATTTCTTGATTATGCTCTATTCTTGCACCTACTGTGATCTAGAAGATCAGAAAGAGAATTATTAGCCTGACTAAAAAAAAATATAAAAAAAATGACATGCATAGAGAAAGAGATTCTAGGGGAAGATTCATAGCTAGGGCCAAAAGTTCGATTTTCACAACTCCAGCTACTTCAAGGCATAGACAAGATACACCTCCATCCCAGACTCATACTCCTAGCCTTAGGATTCCTAGAATTCAAGGGGTGGCAGCTGAATTAGAAGATTTTCCCATACTATCTACTAAATCTGATCTAGGAGAAGAACCTTTCTTCACTTATACAGGGGAACATATTGTAATCGAAGACGTAGAATCACCTGAAGAAGAAGGAAAGGGATAAACTCTTTCTTGTCAGCCATTAATAGAAGAACCAGAAGACCTCGAGGAAACTATCATGACAGAAGAAGTAGTAGATGGATTTGGAGGAGGGGGTAGAGGCAGAGGAAGAGGAAATAATAGAGGTAACAATGGAGGAGGTAGAGGTAATAATGGGGGAAATAGGGAAGGAGATAACTCATTTGGATTCCCTATAGCTGATGAGGAAACCCATACAACAATGAAAAACATTTCACCATCTATCCTCCCAAAATTTTATGGGTTTTGAAGTGAGGATCTTGAAACATTTCTATTTGAGTTTGAAGTGTTGTGCCAAATGTATGACTATATGGAAGACTCTCAGAAACTCAAACTATTTCCTTCAACACTGAAAGGATCTGCTTTGAAATGGTTCATGGGATTAGTCACTCAATCTATTAGAACTTGGAATGAAATGAAACAAACATTTTTGGATAGATATATGGATTATTGTATGCCGACTAATCATAAGGATGAGGTATTCAAAATGATGCAAAAAGAAGATGAGAACTTGGAGGATTTACTTGAAAGATTTCAATACAACTTAAAGAGAGCGAAAATGAGTAATTTAGATGAGGAAACCTTGAAAGCCCTTCTCTTGAAAACCATTAGAGATGAATGGATAGATATTTTAAACATGATGGAGAAGGGAGACATTCCTCAACTTCCACTTCGTGACATAGCAGAACTATGTGTCCATCTCTCAAGGGGAAAATCTAAAACTGGAAAAGGGCCTAGAGATCCTTCTCTTATTAGAGCAAACAAATCTGAAACTGGATCAGTAAGTAGGGCAGAGATTGGTAATATGCTTGATGATTTCAAATTGATATTCTAGGGAGCCTTAGTGAACAACTAGACACACTTAAAATTCAAAACAAGCAGAAAGAAGAAGTTGATGCCTTGGCCATCTTTTGCCCAAAATGTAGAAAGAAACATGCTCTAAGGGAATGCCCCTTGGATGCAAAAGTTGTAGAAACATGTATGATTTTCTCAGAAGTCATGAGACCAAGGATTGTCCTTCAATTCCTAGGCTCAAAGCTATCTTTCAAGAAGATCCAAATTTAGTAGAATCCCTTTGTTTTGTTTCAAGAAGACCTTGGCAAGGGCAACAAAATCAAGGATTTAACAATCCTATGAATTTTCAGCTCCTACCAAATTGGAATTCTTGGCAACAACCTTGGCCCCAACTTCAAAATCCATACCAATCATGGGCACAAGGGGTGCAAAATCCTTATGGTAGATTTGCTCAATTTGATCAATATCCTCCTTCTTTTCAAAATCAACAACAAAATCCACAACTTCCAAATCAAAAACCATAACTTTCATTTCCATTTCCACAACAACAACCTTCTCAACAAAATCCAAATTCTCAACTCTTGCTTCCATTTCAACAAAAGATAAATCAACTACCAGCCCAACCATTACCAAATCCCAACAACAAAAATCCTCAGAATGCTTACATGGTAGAAGGACAAAAATTTCCTACCTATATGATTGTTCCTCTAGGAAGACCTTGGATAGCCATAGCTGATGCTCTAATTAGTTGTAGATCTGGGGATATGTACATTTCTGATGGTAGTTCAACAAAGAAATTCAATTTGTATCCTCCAGCAAAATAAATTACAAAAGTAGGAGAGAATGAATGGGTCAATGATGAATATAATATAAAACCTGTCTTTACTATCTCTGAAGTAGTGAAGATAGTCAAATTTTGAACACATTAGAAAATTTTGAAGCATCTTCAGAATATGACCACACGAAATTTCAGTTATATTCTCATATTGAATATTTGTCATCAAGGCAAATGTCTCTTTACTCTATGGAAGAGTTTGGTAGTTCTATTGTTGAAATTTTTCCAGGTAAAACATTGAATATCAACAAAAAATTGGAAAACTACAACAGGAAAAGCTAACCAGAATCTTGCAAAAACATTTTGCTGCATTTGCATGGGAGTATACTGATATGAAAGGTATTGACCCTAAGACTTGCATCCATCATATCTATATCAAGGAAAACAGTAGACCAATCAGATAAGAGATTGTAAAAGAAGAGCTCCAAAAACTACTCAATGTAAAATTCATTTACCCAATTTCAGATAGCCGATGGGTTTCTCCCTTGGTTATAGTACCCAAAAAGAATGGTAAATGGAGGGTGTACATTGATTACAGGGAATTGAATAAAGCAAATTTGAAGGATCACTTTCCTTTGCCCTTTATCGATCAAGTATTAGATACTTTAGCAAGCAAAAAATATTTTTCATTTCTGGATGGTTTTAGTGGTTATAATAAAATTCAGGTAGCACCTGCAGATCAGGATAAGACCACATTTACTTCTCCATGGGGAACTTTTTCTTATCGAGTGCTTCCTTTTGGATTATGTAATGCACCTGCAACATTCCAAAGAGCAGTACTAGGAATTTTTTCTGATCTAATCCATGAGTGTGTAGAGGTATATATGGATGATTTTACAGTTTATGGTAACTCATTTGACGAGGCATTAGAAAATATGGAAAAAGTCCTTATAAGATGTAAATAAAAAAACCTTTCATTAAGCGATGAAAAATTCTTTATGATGATTACTGAAGGTATTGTTTTAGGACATCATATTTCAGGGGATAGGATTAAAGTTGATAGATCAAAAGTTGAAGTCATCTCCAAGTTACCTATTCCAAATTGTCAAAAAGATGTTAGAAATTTTCTGGGATTTATTGGATATTATAGAAGATTTATAGAAAACTTCACTAAAATAGCATCTCCACTCTTTAAACTACTTACAAAAGACTGTGAATTCAAATGGGGTCCTGATTGCCAATCAGCGTTTGAAGCTTTGAAAACAAGAATATCTAAGGCACCTATCTTGAGAGGACCAAATTGGAAACTTCATTTCCATATTTCTACATATGCTTTAGATACAGCTCTAAGGGCTGTGCTAGGACAAAAAGATTTAGTTCCTTATGCCATTTACTATACTAGTAAAAATTTAACTCCCATTGAGTTGAATTATACTATGATTGAAAAAGAGTTCTTAGCTGTTGTTCATGCAATCAATAAGTTCAGACATTATATAACAGGCTATGAAACCTTTATTCATACTGATCATTCTACAATTAGATATCTAATGAACAAACCCATTATTAATGGCAGAGTTACAAGGTGGCTCCTACTTTTACAGGAATTCAATATTACTGTGTTAGATAGACTAGGGAAACAAAACACAGTAGCTGATTTCTTGTCTAGGATTCAGAATACTAAAGAAGATTCTCCTGTAGAGGA
>APFE031398785.1:99286-113900 GCA_000404065.3 Pinus taeda
AGAGGACAAGTTTCCTGATGAATATTTATTTGCAGTAACTACTAAGACTCCTTGGTATGTAGATATAGCTAACTATTTGGTTACATGGAAACTACCTCCACATTTATTTCCTAGTGAAAGAAGAAAGATTATTTAGGAGAGTTCAAAATTTTCATGGATTTCTAACGAATTGTTTAAAACAGGGCCAGATCTTGTGATCAAAAGATGTGTTAGGGAAGAGGAAATGCCTGCTATTATCAAAGCATGTCATGATGAACTGTGCGGCGGAAAATTTGCTGACAAAAGGACAGCCTATAAAATCCTTTCTTTAGGATATTATTGGTCGTCCCTCTTCAAAGATGCAAAACAATAAATCAAAAGATGTGACAGCTGCCAAATAGTAGGGAAACCTACCCTCTCAAGTGAGATGCCATTAAAACCACAGGTACTCATCGAACCCTTTGAAAAATGGGCTTTAGACTTTATTGGACCTATTAATCCACCATCTAAACAGAGAAAGTATATATTGGTATGTACTGATTATGTCACTAAATGGGTAGAAGCCAAAGCATTATTTTATGCTACTGAGCACTCAGTTGTTAGTTTTCTTTATGAGGATATTTTTACTTGCTTTGGTGTTCCAAGAGAAATTGTGACAGATTAGGGAGGTCAATTCACATCCAAACTGGTGGAGAAGTTGATGGAAGAGTACAAGGTCAAGCACAAAAAATCTACTCCTTACCATCTACAAGCAAATGGTCAAGTAGAGTCCACAAACAAAGTTATTGAAGTCATCATTACCAAGACTGTTAATATACACAGAAGAGATTGGGCAGAAAGGCTTCCTGAAGCCTTATGGGCCTACAGAACTACATGGAGGAACACAACAGGACATTCTCCCTATGAACTTGTTTATGGGAAAGAAGTTCTACTCCCCATTGAGTTCCAAGTTAGAACCTTCAAGATGGCAGCTCAATTGGGAATGGATCTATCAGAAGCTCAAAAGCATAGAATGGAGTAGTTGAATGAACTAGATGAGATCAGATAAGAAGCAATCGTTAGAACTGATCTAGTTCAATATCAAAGAGCTAAGTGGCATGACAAATACATCAAGGAGAAAAAGTTTCAAGAAGGAGATTGGGCATTACTATTTGATTCCAAGTTCAAAGATTTCAAAGGTAAATTTCATAATCATTGGCTAGAGACATATGAGATTGACAAAGTCTTTAGTAATGGAGTGGTAAGAACCAAAACCATTGATGAGTATCAAACTCCTCTCATTGTGAATGGTCACAGATTGAAGATCTACCATAAGCCACTCTCAAAGGAGGAATTTGTCAAAATATTTCAGGATAATTCTGTAATAAGGTTGGTGAAGAAGAATCCTTCTTCTCCACCAGCCTACTCTTTGTTCTTTTCACTGTTTCTTAAAAAAAAAAAAAAAATGTATAAGCTTGAAAAACAATCACTGATTGGCAGTCTTATACAGAAAATACAGGGTGAAAATCAAAAACTTCTGATGCCCTATATTTTCCAAAAAAAAAATGCCTCTCATTTCATTCATAATTGTTCCATTTCATGCCATTTCATTTCACTTCATTTCATCCCATTTCACCATCACATTTCGCCAATAAAAGTCCTTTCATGTCCAGTTTTCATATATAATTCATTCAGTCATCATTCATATCCATCCCACTCCATTCAGTCATATGTTCACTATGTTAGTTTCCGTAGCTGAATTCTAATTCCGCAGCTGAATACTGATTCCGCAGCTGATTGTTGATTCCGTATCTAATACTCTGTTACTCAGCACTGACAGTCAGATGTTAGCCAAATAATGATGAAAACCAAATGCAGGTATGGAAGAGGAAAATATTTTGAAGATGTTATCACCTAAAGCACCAACAAGAAGAAGCCAATCAAAGGTCAGTGGACGAAAGTGGTAAGATTCAAAGGTATGAGCAAAATTCATTTCAAATAGCATTTTAAAGCACATAATATATATAGTTGTGAAACCACTGACTCCATTATGTGTAGTGATTCGCATTGATAGCTTTCATAACTCCTCCATGAGCTTTGCATAATTTCTAATGGCCTCATGATCCGCCTCCGAATCTAACTCGTACTTAATTGTACGTTGGCATTCCACCTGTTGAACTGGGTAATTAGGAAGACGTAATCTATTTGACCACGACTCTTCTCTGCCGCACAAATCCGCAGTCATTTTATGAACATGCTAACGTCCACTCCGTAGCCTTTTAATTCAAAATTCTGTTGAACTCACTCTGTTTCCATATTCTCCCATTGAAGTTGCATTTTTTAGTTCTAGCCTGTTTATACAAGCCTCTGCTCCATGAACTCATTTTCACTACATGTTCTGTGTTCTTTCATTTACAACTACTGGTTTTCTCCACAATCCTTCTCCATCTTCTGCTCACACAACCTTTCCACCTCCGTCAATCCATCACTTATAGTCTATCACTCACAGAGGTATTTTTAAGGTAGGAGGAAGGAATGGGCCTTTTGGTAAGAACAGAGCCAGACAGGCCTAAATTCATAGAGGGTTATCCACAGTTAAAAAGCATATTAAGGAAGGCATGGTGGCTACAATCTATCCAGAAATTCAAAGGTCACAATAAAGAAGTCATGAAGACATTTGCAAGGTCTTTTAACAGTGTGGAAGTTGAGGTTGGATATCTTAAATGTTTAGTCACAGAGGCATCCATTGCAGCAGCAACGGAGCTCCCACAAGAGGGGAAACGGTGGTTAAAAAACAAAGACTTTGATGAGAGGGCCTGGAGGATTATTTTGTGTAACCCAGGTATGGATATAACCGTTTTCAAACGTGGAATCCCTGTCTCTACACTAGAGGAAAAGTGACCTAGTTTATTATTGATAATTTAGAAGTTTATTATATGTGAAGGACGGTTTGGTTCCATGTACATGTACCACATCAGGTTACTAATGAATTTTCTAGAAAATCAAACCATCAATTTTCCTTATTTCCTATTGAGTAGCTTGAAAAAGATGTCCACAACTATACAAAAGAATTTGGATGACGTAGAGCCTCACCTTTACCATCACGGCCTTGTTAAAATTCTGATTGACAAACAATTGAAGGAAAGAAAGGACACTTGGGAACAGTTCTTGATTAGAAACTTCTTTCAACACCCACCTAAAACACCTAAAGGTAGCTCAGTAAGGAAAAGTGGGAGAAGGAAAACAAGTGTAAACATTTAGGATACTCCTACTAGCATAGCTAAAGAAACTAGTAAGGAAGAAAAGTTGCCTGAAACTTTGACTAAGGCTAGGAAGCAAGTGAAACTAAAGGGGAAAAGAAATGTTGAAGCTTTCTATCAAACCCCAGATTCTTTCTCAGAAGAGGATCAGATACTTTCTGAAAGACTAATCCTCCTTAAAGAACAATCAACTAAAGCAAAGGGAAAAGGGAAAGAAAAACAGAGTGTAGAGAAAGGAGACACCAGCTCATAGAATCTAAGGAGGAGCTCCAAACTTAAAGGTAAACTGAAGAAAGTACAAACTAAAGGGGCCCGCTTCATAGACTTAAGAGGGGAAACACCAGAAAATTCACCAACAATCCCTCCTGACCGTAGCCCACAGTATTCTCCTTTTTCTCAACCAGATTATGAGATCAGTCCAAGAAAGGCTACACTTGAAATAGATCCAACCCAGCAAGAAATGCATGATTTTATTGAATCGTTGGAGAAGAATGCAATAGACTAAGGCACATCATCTACTTAGCCTAATACAGCACAGGAAGTTTTAATCCAATCACTAAAACAAGAAGTTTTTGAATTGGAAATCCTAAATAGACACATCAAAAGGGAAAATGAAACATTGAAAGAACAGAGCAGGTTGGATAAAATTATCCATGACAACACCATGTTGCATCTTGGGTTGTGGCAGAAGAAAACTAGGAAATTGAAGAAAAAGAGAAGGAGGTTGAGCAGAGCCCTTATCAACCTCAAATACAGGTCCCTAATGAGGAAGCCTAGGATGACAGTGGTACCAAGGAAGAAGAAAAGAAGGTTGGATGTATTAGCAGAGGTCTCAGAAAAAATGAACTGAAGGGAGGATGGTCACAATTTTGGCTACATGAGGACATGCAACACCTTCACAGTGGGGGTATGTTGAGCCCTAAAACTACCTCTCTCCTACATACTTTCCTAGACCTTTTTCCCACACCAGTGCCTCATAAGCTATCAAAGATCATTACGTATTGATTCTAAGAGTGCATTTAAGTGGTTTTGTAACTATATTTTGTGTTTGCTATTTGAATTATATTTTTCTCATCAGCTGCGGAATGCAGCCACTTTCCACAACTGACTCGTGATTCCGCAACTATTTTTATTGATCTATAGGTTACAAGTGTTGGCAAGCAAAACGAGGCACGTGGGCAGTTCAGGAATGATTTGGACATGGACCAAGTCCTATCTGTTCAGTCAAATTCGTAAAGGAAAGCCTTGGTCAAACAATGGTCAAACAAGGAGTCCTACAACAAATAGGTCTCTGTTTGCAGCACGTGAAAGGTCCGAGACCGTTCCTACATCCGTGGATCCCTTTTGACAGCTGTATACCATCTCTATGACACGAATCCAACATCCACCTTCTGGAGATTGAATGATCATGGCAACCAAGACGCTAAGCTCACGGGTTCTGTCTTTTTACGTGCCCTCTGCTGAAGGTTTCTCACAAAAACATAGTTATGTAATTTCCTCTATAAATAACGCATTTGCAAATGCATGTAGCTAGTCTTGATATAGTCTTGTTGTTAGTTTTATGCTATCGCTGTAGAATTAGTCATGTTGTTGTAACGAGAAGACATTTCCTCTGTTTTGCAATATAAAGACTCTGTTTCTTATGACTGTTTGAGCGTAATTTCAGATTGACAGCATATTAACCAAGGCCGTGCAGAGGACCCCTGCTGGCTGAGGTTTTGTTTCTTTATTTCTGCAAAGTCTTCATGTATCGTTTTCTTATTTCCATTGTAAATATTTCATAGCTTGTTCACCTGTATATATTTCATAATTCGTTTATGGTGTTAATGTTTCATTCATGTACATGATTTTCCAGCATTGTATATTTTTTCTAACACTAATCAGTGTGTTTTAGGATAGGTTATGCTAGAGCGTCTTCATATAATTTTTGCATCAAATGGTGACATGAGATTGGCCTCTTTGCTGACTTTGTTTTTTTTAGCTTTTCAATTTTAGTTATGCTTTGGTTTCAGTCTTATTTATTTGTTATTGTTAGCTAGTTTAGATATCAAATTCTTCATGTCATTTGACGTTATCTCCAGAGCCATGGCTTAACCCCAAAAAGCTACTTGGCAAGCTATCGGATTATGAGTGAAGTGATTTTATTTTACTTTCGTTTCTGCAATTAGATATTAGGTTCTTTATGTCATTTGACGTTATCTCCAGAGCCATGGCTTAGCCCCGAAAAGCTACTTGGCAAGCTATCGGATTATGAGTGAAGTGATTCGATTTTACTTTCGTTTCTACAATTAGGTATCAGGTTATTCATGTTATCTTACGTTATCTCCAGAGCCATGGCTTAACCTCGAAAAGCTACTTGGCGAGCTATCAGATTATATGTGAAGTGACTTGATTTTACTTTCATTTGCAAGTAGGTAATTTAGACATCAATTCTTCATGTCATTTGACGTTATCTCCAGAGCCATGGCTTAACCCCGAAAAGCTACTTGGCGAGCTATCGGATTATAAGTGAAGTAAATTGATCTTACTTTCATTAGTCTGCAATTTTTGGTTTGTTTGAGTGCAATAGTTTGACTTTTATTTCTATATTTAGATGAGAAGTAGAGATAGTGATTTTATGATCACTATTTCATCATTTGTTTGATTTGAATAGCTGCACATTTACATTCCTGTTCAAGTACTAATTTTATCACTAGCATGTTTTGAGATCCTTTGAAGTGCTAAGTTCTAGAAGTTATCATAAGGGACATAAAACCTTGTCTCAAATTTATATCTATACTTGCCTCCTAAAGTATTCTTAAAAATCAGGAATAGGATTTCCATTTTGCTTTAGGAGACAAACAAAGATAAAACCCCAAAACAAAATAAAATTGAAAACAATAAAAAGTAATAAAGAAGTTGTCTTGCACATATAGTGCGCCACACTTCGTCAGTTTACGACTCGTGGATTGATAATTAATGTAGCAATTTAGGACATACTAAATTGACTAAACAATACTCCCCTGCTTACCCTATTTCATGGCCTCATGAAAAGAAACTAATTTGTATGCAGAGTAGTTAAAGAATAAGTTGGAGAAGGAATGTCGTAAAGTGGTCTAAAACCATGGTTCTTGGCCAAGAGCTCAAAGATGGGCCCTGTCTGTCCTTCAGGAAATTCGTATATAG
The DNA here is from genome assembly GCA_000404065.3 of Pinus taeda. NCBI lineage: Eukaryota > Viridiplantae > Streptophyta > Pinopsida > Pinales > Pinaceae > Pinus > Pinus taeda. Next base: position 105,670 of record APFE031398785.1, read on the forward strand.
CCTGATAACCTTCAGCAAGATACCAAATGATAGGGCTATGGAACTGACATCCTAGCCAATAAGGACCTTCTGTCAAAATGAGACTGCTATATGTGACAAAACGGTCTGCATCTAGCTTAAATTTTTTATAATTAAATGGCTCTCTATTTTGTACATTACTAGTGGAGACTGTCCACCTAAGCCTGGCTGTAGTTAAGGATCTTTCTTGAATGGAGAGGAAGTATTCTACTCCCTTTTGTACAATCTCTTTTTGAATAGGTCCCAAAATTTTAAGTACCGCTTCCCTTGTCATTAGACTCTTGTGATTGGCCAGCATTTGCACAGGGTGCTTGGGTTCACTTCTGACCCAAAGATCTAGTCCATGCTTCTGTCTTTGGAATGCGTTATGAGCCTTGAACCATTTCAGTTGATTGACAACAAATGAGATAAAATCTTGGAATTGAACATCCCCCACAAAAGGGTTGGGGTTATTTTCCACCACTTCCTCTAATACAAAATTATGTAGGTAAAATTCACAAAGCAACCTTTGAACTTTTACCCCATGCTAATTGCAACAATTTATAAAATCCTCAATCGTTTTTAACTCAATGGGATTTCCAGCTCTCACGACTTTAATTTTTAACATCAAGTATCGTTCTAACAAAAATGAGGCATAATTATTGGCCAGAGATCTGCATGCCATGACATCAGTGTACAATGAGCAGATAATGTCCGTTTGATTCATGACCTTCTCTAATCTGAGCTTCATTTTCTCAATTTTCTCTTATGCTTTTTAGTATTTGTCGAAGGTCTCTCTCTCTGATGTATTCATGTCCCGAAGCTGCCTCTGTAATTCTTGGTATTTTTGTTGGGAGACAATTTCTAGTTCAAGCCATTCTACGGCAAGCCGAGCCTGTGCTAACTCTTCTTGAAGATTCAATATAATAGGGTCATTGCTCATCATGATATCTTTGGCTTGAATGGTTGTCTAAGTACTTCTACTATGAGAAAGAATGCCTGCAGCCTATGTTTCTTTATTGTGGGAGGTCCAAACCTCTGCCTAGGTAGCCATGCAGTAGGAGGGTACCACCTCTATCTAAATAGCTAAGTTATAAGAGAGTACAACCTCTATTTTTGTAGCTACTTCTGCAAGAATTACATGTTGTTCCTTAACAGGTTGGGTGAGTATGGGCTCAGTTTGAGCCCTTTTAGCTCTTCTTTCATATGATTCAGTTTGAACTGCTGTGTTTACTGTCTTCGAGGTTTTGGCTGGAACCTTCCCCGCTGATATTTCTTTTATCTTTCGTCTGAGCCTTTTTACCGTTTTCTGAAGCCTCTGTTGTTCCTTCCTAACCTTTTTAATTTTGGCTCTGTACTTTTTTGGAGGAGAAACTGTTATGTTAATATTTTCTACTCCTAACGAGCCCGATTGCTCATCTTGGCTCTGTTCTAAAAGAACCGTGCCCCAGATTGGTAGTCATCTTCTTGGTTTATTTCTACTTTTTCTGTTTGGCCTATATTCTCCATGTTTAGGCCTACCTAACTGGGTTCTCCTGGAAGCGTGTCACCAAGTTGGTTCACCTCTTCTTGAATGGCCTCTGCGCCTGTTTCTGCTTCGCGGCTTGCATTTTCTGATAAAATTTTGTCATGGCCAGAGTTCTCTAGAGATTGAGTTGCTCCCAAATTAAAATTAAGCGGGTGCTTTCAGGCTATATGAAATCGTTCATATTGGCTAGGATCTGGGCCAATTTGATATCATGCAATAAATATCCTGGGGGACTTGTATTTGGTGTTGAGGGGAGTCCTAATTCATTTCTTTCCTCATGTCCAGAATGCCCTGTTTCTTCTTCATGGTCTAATTTAAGGTCATCCCTTCCTTCTAACTATAGGGATTGCTCACTTCCTGAACTGGATAGTTCTATGGGCTAGCTAATACTGCCCTGGGGATTTTTGGTTGCTCCTAAGTTTGTCCTTCGCCTAGTGGAATGTTTACACTTTTGGGGAATGTTCATTGCAAGGGTAGTCATCTTCCTTTTTGGAATAGGATTAGGTGTAGGTAGAGCCAAACCTCCTTCGAGAGCAAATATTAGTTCCTCCCAGCTTGATACATGCATAAGTACATTGGAGGTTGCTCCTCGCCCCCCTTTGAAATAATAGGTCACCTTTGACCGAATGAGTGAAGGGATAACGTGCTAGCAGTGAAGTACAGGAGTGATGGAAAGGTACGCATATTAATGAAAGGATCCCCAAAGATATCAGAGTGCTGAAAGCAATGCATATAACGAGAATTATAAATAAGTGAGGAGATGCCATGAGGTGATTCGTAAAGGAGAAAGGACAACTGACGTAGGAAAAATACTTTACCATCATCATTCCACTTAAAGCTATTATGATTGATTTTTAAAAGATATCGCATGCATAAAGGTTCAAAAATAAATTAGGAACATAATCTCTCTATAGTAAAGATAAAAAAATAAGAAAAGGGAATTATAATAACTGTTGATGTTGAAAATACGACTTCAATACCATCAGCAGAGCTTCTGTTGCCTGCAGGCGTCTATAGCCTCGACATAGTTGCTTTCTAACCCTTTGGAACCATGGTCCTCTATGTATAATTGGGGAAGTGCATTATGAGTAGAGACCAATGTGCTGGCATGGTAACCAGATGAACACATTGCCATTCACTGGGAAGGAGCGAAAGGTGGGCAGGCCGGCTCGTAATGAGACCACCTGTTCCAAGGACTTTATTTATTGATGCATCCATTGGATCATACCCCTAGTGTGGTGGCCATAGTGGGAATTCCACTTCGCTGCTTCCTTATGATCATGGTAGGCTGGCTTGTGATGAGACCCCCTATCCTCCATCTGTAAAAATCATAGAATTGCTAGTAAACATATGTATATGTTTATATATATATATATATTATTTTTTTAACAACAACTTCCTATTTATATATATAGGGTGGCTCAACAGTCCTTAGGAGTAGGGATGGTGGAAGAAGTCTAAACATATCAATAGAAAAAATATTCCCTTAACCTTATTTGATGATAATGAATAGAGAGAATTATAAGGTTAGGGGAGAACCAGCATGGTACAAATAATCAATCAATTTGATTTATAGTGGAAATGAGGATCCTGAAGTGATATAGATGGTTGTGTCCTTTCTTTTTCGATCAATACAAAGCAATCTTGTTAAAGATGATAATATTCAATATATTTGCTTGTTCCAGTAAACTTCATATTTGTATCCTTACATATATATTTGTACACTTATGCCCTATAAAGGATCATAAAGAGTGAGCAAAGGAAAGAAAGGGTGTTCTCAAACAATTATTCACAAAGTGTTATTTCCTAAAGGAAACAGCAAAATAAAACCTCACAAAAAAAATGTTGTTCCTTATAGGGAACAACAAGGAAAGACACGCAAAAAGGTGTTGTTCCTTAGAGGGAACAAAAGATGTTCCCTGTAGGGAACAACAAAGAAAATACATACAAAAATCAATGTTCCTTAGAGGGAACAACAGTTGTTCCCTATAAGGAATAGTAATGGAAATACATGCCAAAAAAATTGATGTTCCCTGTAGGGAACAATGAAGAAAATGCACACAAAAATTGTTGTTCCTTATAGGGAACAACAGTTGTTCCCTATAGGGAATAGCAAAACAAAATGCACGCCAAAATTGTTATTCCTTAGAGGGAAAAGCAGCTGTTCCTTAGAGGGAACAGTGGCTATTCCTTAGAGGGAACAACAATTGTGCCTTAGAGGGAACAACAACTGTTCCTTGTAAGGAACAACAAGAAAAAAATTTGCACACAGAAATTGTTGTTCCTTATAGGGAACAACAACTGTTCCTTAGAGGGAATAGCAATTGTTCCTTAGAGGGAATAGCAAGAAAAACAAATTACACACCAAAATTGTTGTTCCTTAGAGGGAAAAACTAAAAGAAGAAAAAATCACACACGAAATTGCTATTCCCTAGAGGGAACAACAAAGAGAAAAAAATTGCACACGAAATTGTTGTTCCTTAGAGGGAACATCAAAAAGAAAAATTGCACACAAAATTGTTGTTCCTTAGAGGGAACAGCAGTTGTTCCTTAGAGGGAACAACAGATATTCCTTAGAGGGAACAGCAAGAAAATTTGCACACAAAATTGTTGTTCCTTAGAGGGAATAGGAAGAAGAAAATCCACATGAACATTGTTGTTCCTTAGAGGGAACAGCAGTTGTTCCTTAGAGGGAACAACAATTGTTCCTTAGAGGGAACAACAAAGGAAAAATAGAAAAAAAAAACCAACTTATATACAATTTATTATACAAGCAAATTCAATCAAACAGAAAGGGAAATTTGTGTACAAATTTCAAAAACAAATAAATTCTTCAGTGGATTGATGCTGTGGACGGGTTGCCCTCCTCAACAAGAATTTGTATAGCGGAATCTTCCCATAACTGTTGGCAAGAGGACTCCCTGGTAAGCGGTTTGTGATAGAGGCATACTCGATGTCCATTCACTTTAAAAGAGTAGCCGAACCCATCAATGGTGGCTAATGTGAGGGTGGCATTATCATGCATCTCTTGTATCTCATAGGGGCCTAACCATCTGGTTTGGAGTTTTCCTGGGAAATCCTGGAACATAGAATCATACAGAAGTGCCCAATCACCGTCATGGAATATCTTCTTCTTGATGAGGGCATCATGCCATTTCGCTCTTTGTTGTTGAATCAGTGTAGTATGCTGAAGATCTGATAGGCGGATTTCATCCAATTCATTGATTTGATGTAGCTTATTAATCTATGATTCATTTAAGTCCAAGCCTACTTCCTGAGCTATCCTCAATGTCTGAATTTCAAATTCGATTGGGAAGATAAGTTCTTTGCTAAACACTAGCTGATATGGGGAATATCCCGTGGTATTTCTCCATGTCGTGCACTATGCCTACAAGGCTTCTAGCAATCGGGTAGCCTAGACATGTCTATGTGATGCAACTATCTTTGTGAGTATTGCCTCGATTACTTTATTGGTACTTTCTACTTGGCCATTTTCCTTCAGGCGGTATGGAGTTGTGATTTTGTGCCCGATATGATGATTTTTTAATGTCACAGAAATCTTGTGGCCTACAAATTGTGGCCCTCCATCTGTGATTATTTCTCTAGGCAAGCCATACCGCATGAAAAGTTGGAAAAAAAATGGATTACTAAATCCTCTGTTGCCCTTGGTAATGCTTCTGCCTCCACCCGTTTAGTCACATATTCTATTGCAACTAGTATATATGTCTTTTGATTAGATGATGGGTTTATTGGATCAATGAAATCTAATGCCCATCGTTCAAAAGGTTCAATGACTAACTGCGGATGCTGGGGCATCTCATCAGACTGCCGAGGATGTCCCATTCTTTGGCAACTGTCGCATGCCTAGACAAACTTCTTTGCGTATTTAAAAATGGTGGGCCAATAATAGCCGATCTGTAAGACTTCGTGACCTGTCCCGCGGTCTGCAAAATGTCCACTACAAGGCCCATTGTGGCAAGCTTTCAGGATGTTGAAGATTTCATCTTCCCTGACACATCTTTGAATGTTCATATTAGCTCCTGTATGAAATAAATATCCTCCGATCTAGGAGAACTGAGTACTATGCTATACTATTCGTTTTCTTTCACTAGGCATCAGGTGCTTGGGTAATTTTCCCACTACTAGGTAGTTTTCAACATCCGCGTACCACGGTGTTTTCACTGTTACAACAAATAAGTGCTCATCAGGGAACTGGTCTTCTACTGTTGTCGAGTCGTCTATCTTTGGCATACATGAAAGGAATCCTGCTACTAGATTTTCCTTTCCTGGTCGACCTTTGATTGTTATGTTGAATCCCTGCAAAAGGATCAACCATCTTGTCACTCTTCCATTTGTAATAGGTTTATTAGCTAGATATTTAATAGTAGAGTGATCAGTATACAAAACCACAAGATATCCTGTTATATAATGTCTAAATTTATTAATAGCATGGATTACAGCTAGAAATTCGTTTTTGGTCACAGTGTAATTCAACTCAGCCAGAGATAGATTTTTGTTGATGTAGTATATTGCATAAGGTTTCTTATCTTCCTCCTGGCCGAGAACTGCTCCAATGATCGTATCTGAAGCATCGGATGAAATCTAAAACGACAAATCCTAGTTTGGGCCCCACAATACTGGGGTTGTTGATACTAGCCATTTTAAATCTTCAAAAGCAATGTCACATTTGTCAGTCCAAATGAAATCGATATTTCCTATTAATGCATATAATGGTGCAACAATTTGGGAGAAATTATTTATAAATCTTCCATAATATTCAGAAAATCCGAAGAAACTGTGTACCTCAGTTTGTGTGGAGGGGGTAGGTATTAAGAGGATTATCTGAATTTTTGCTGGATCTACCTAAATTCTAGCCGTTGAGATGTAGTGACCCAGGATGAGGCCCTCAGTCATCATCATGTGGCATTTTCCATGGCTTAAGTAGAGTCTGGTGGCAATGCATCTTTGCAGAACTTTCTCTAGAGTTTGTAATGTTGGCTCAAAGTCATCCCGGTAGGGTGTAAAGTCATCCATGTACACCTCAAGCCCCTCATTTATCAAGTCTAAAAAAATGCTGAGTATAGCCCTTTGGAATGTGGCAGGTGCATTGCACAGTTTGAAAGGTAAGACCCTGTAAGAAAATGTCCCCCAAGGGTAGGTAAAGGTAGTCTTATCCTGGTCTTCAAGGGCAATTTGAATTTGATTGTAGCCACTGAAGCTGTCTAGGAAAGAAATTTTTTTTTTTCCTGCCAATGTGTCCAAGACCTAGTCGATGAACGAAAGGGGGAAATGGTATTTTTGGGTTGCTTTATTAAGATCTCTATAATCAACACATGTACACTACTTTCCATGCTTTTTAGGCACCACTACTAATGGAGAGACCCATTTGCTATCAAATATAGGATAGATGAAATTGACATCTAACAATTTTTGTAGTTCATATTTAACAATATGTTTAAGGTGAGGGTTTAACCTCCGTTGAGGTTGTCGAATGGGCCTTGCATCTTTCTCTGTATAGATGTGGTGCATGCATCATTGGGGATCAATTCCTTACATGTCTGGGTAATCCCATGCGAAAGCCTCTTTATATTTTCTCAAAATTTGAACAAGCCTCTGCTCTTGGTCATCAGTCAGGTTTTTGTTGATATTTAGGACTTTCCTTGGCTCAATTTCTATGGTTTTTCTATTATAAATAGAAGTTGTTGGTATTGACTAGTCACTAATATCTTTTAAGGGATCTTCTTCCATTTCGTTATCCAGGGCTACTTCGATCATGTGACATTTTAGATTGGATACGACATCTGGTTGGTTAATGTAAGTGTTAATGATGTCATCTTCTGTTTGATCCTTGAATTCAAGAGCATCTTCTATAGTTAGCAGTGATCGAATGTTTTCAGTTAAATATGATATAGGTTGTTTTCTAGTTTTTATTATTGTTAAACTTTGCTGAGATGGAAGATATAAACCTAAATTCTTCACATTACTTCCTCTTGCTAAAGTCATGCTGCTTGTTTGACATCTTATGTAACCATCTGTGGTTGCTAGCCAAGGTCTACCAAGAATTAGGGGATGTCTGTCTAGCCAGTTTCTAGGATTGATGATCAAAAAATATGCTAGGTATTCCCAAGAATCTACAGACACCATTACATCCTATAATGTGCCTTCTGGTTTGACTACTGATCGGTCAGCTAGTTTCAACAAGGTCGTGGTTGGATCCAAGGATGTAATGCCAAGTTTTTGACAAGTTGTTGTTTTGAGAATATTGATGGTTGCTCCTAGGTCAACTAACGCATTGGGCGTTATCAGGAAATCTAGTGTCCATGCAGAGCTACTAGTCCCACTAAGATGGGTAGCTATCTTAGAAACAAACAACCTAAAGTCACTTTAGTTTTCCTTTATGAGAAGTAGATGGAAGAGAAGTAGAGTACCAACCCCAGTCTTTCAATTGGTTCCTTGCTTGTTTCTTCTCCCCTCTAACAGATATTTTCCGCTCCTTCCTTCGCTACCCCACTTCAAAGAGCACCTGTAAAGTCAAAGCAGCATAATACCATCAAAGTACAAAGATCTACAATCATAAACAATATAGGACCAGATATATATTGATGTTTAGTCAATTTATTGTTATCTAAATTGATAGTATTAATTGTCAACCCGGGGCTCGTAAGCTGATGAAGTGAGGGTGTACTATATGTACTTAAGTAACTTT
>APFE031398787.1:0-10081 GCA_000404065.3 Pinus taeda
CAAATTGGAAGTGTTCCCAACACCATACTTCTCTTTGGATTTGTAGGGAGAATCTTTGTAGTCAACCATCTTGCTAGCGATTTGATATATCTGCCTACAAGGCATAATATCCCAGATAAACCAAATCACAATAAATCAACATACCTTAGTATATCTTGGGGAATATACCTTGTGTGCAAGATCACCAAATCAACATGATACATGTGTACCGTAATCATAACAACATATTGACATACACAAGTAAATGTAACAACTCATAAACATCACTCTAACTAGGGTCTAGCCATCAATGCAAGGCCATATCAACAATGCATGATATGACCTCATGCACAAAAACGACCATTACTCCATTGTACACATTGTTGCATGCAACCAAAAACATGCATAAGCAATGCCTAACCAACTACAAATAGGCATAATCAAATGTAGTCCAACATAATCGACCAGTTCTTGAAATCAACCTACAAGACTGATACATGTAATCAAAATATTCAAAATGTAACCTAACATACAAGGATGTAAGTAGGTGATGCAAAATCAACATATAAGCAACATATAACCATATGAAACTAGTCACATGCTCATGATAAATATCTTTCATGAAATCAACATCAAATTCTCCATGATAACCATATTACAACCCTAATCAATCATCAATAAAATGTAACAACTATATAAGTGTAAGAGACACATATGCAACTTACAGGCATGCATGACTAACACATTCAACCCACCTAGTCGTAGATTTCAATCACGCTATGATACCACTCCGTAACACTCCTCTCAGGCCTACCCAAAGTAACCCTGTGAACAGTGTAAACATGTGAAGAGAGGCTACTATGGTCAGATTCAACCTCCTATGTGACCTTAAGGAAGTGTAATCGAAGCACAATGTAATTTCAACATTTTATGGTTATAAGTTTTTTATATAAAAGAAGCACAATGTAATTTCAACATTTTATGTTGATAAAAATTTATCAATTCAGTAGTTTATAGACAACATCTGGTGATATTAATCATAATAGATAATAAAACTAACAACTATTTGAAAAATATCTTGAAGTTATTAATATCACATTTAAAACAATTTTACCACAAAACCTTCTATTCGTAACCACAAAGTTTTGATGACTATTTTTAACGTCCTCTAGAAACAAGATGTTATAACAGAATTCTTCCAATTTTGTCATTTTTCTAGTCTAAAATCAGATTTTGCAGCTAGCTGAAGTTACATATCAATTTAGACAAATTTCTTGTACCATACCCTTCAGTTATCCAATTTCTAAAGGTAAACAAAAACTATTTTTCAGTTATTTTTCAAAATAATGCTTTATTCCTGTTATCTTTAGTGGCTGCTTACAACATTTGTAAGTTTTAAGGCTCTCAGATTTATTTGCTTCTTAATGATTGTTGTCTAACTTCTCCAATAAATCTACAGCACCACAATGTTTCTCCTTCTCTATTTCAATAACAATTCTATCAAAAACAACTTTTGTTATAAGTGTATTGAACAATAAAAAAATTCCACGAAAAGAAAAAAAAAACTAAATACTTTGTATAGAATTACTACAATTCTGGTTTATATGCATTGCAAAGCTTCCCAGCAACAAAATCACACTTAGAACACTGACCCAAAGGAGGCATGTAGAGATTGTGCTTTCAAATAACACAAAAATCCCGGTAGATATAGTGCTTTCAAATAACACAAAAATCTCTGCACCTGTAAAAGTCCACCTGTTCCAACACAAAAATCTATGCACCTGTAAAAGTCCACCTGTTCCAACACAGTATATATTCTAAGAATCAATCCCATTCCCAAGTGTTTCATTCTCAACATACCATTAGTTAAAGAGCAAATCAATACAGATTATAGCAAATCAGAATACATCATTCGTTGATTAATTGAATAGCTGATTGAAGCAAATTTAAAAAGCATAAGAATTTTGAATGCAGAGAATGGTTCTGTACCTGGGCAAAAATCTATAATTGTAAATCAGATATTGCAACCAGAACTTCCAGGCACTTAATACATCCTCCCGGTGCATTGTGAAGAGCCACAGTAACAGGGTTTTGTTTTTATGTTACCATCAGAATCACGAACCTCATCCAGACTGTAATTATAGTGATAACAAAGCTCCCTCATAGGAGGAATGTTCTCGGCAGCAAAGAGCATGATATGTGGTAACTTTCTGTCATCATGGTCATAAAGAACATTCTGTGCATACAGATTAGGAGAGCAACTATGATTAACAAATCTACCCACATTTCCACACTTGGCTGCATCAATCGTGAATCCTCCATCTTCCACCATGTCAGAGGTTGCACCAGCCTCAATGTCGGGCATCAAACTTAAAAGATCACTCCAAAGAGATTGATCTCTGCTATTGCAATTGCGTCCAATATCAAAGAGGTACTCATCATTCCCAACACGTTTTTCAGCTTCAGTATCAGAAAGAAGGTTACCAGTGTATTCACAGATAAAGCTACCAGAAGGTATGGAGTCTAATGATCTAACCCCCCAACCTCTCTTATCTGTCTTGAAAACCTCAAGTGTATATCGAACACCATGTTGACTCACTCTATTGTGACAAGTCCCACGACATTTACAAGAAGGACCGCATTCATATACAATAGGCTTAGGATACACAATAGCACCATCGTAATTAAATGGAAATTCTCCCCCGTTTTTCGAAGCACAGAAGCATTTGGAAGGATCCAAACACCCGTCTTTACATTCACATCCCTTGGGAGGCTCAGGCTTACACCCATATGGATAAATAACCTTAGTTGTATAAAAAAAAGTTGGTAGACTTTCCTCATCAATGGTATTCACTGCACAAATGTATTTTCTCTCTTTGCCTCTAGAAATGTCCTTAACCCTAAGACCTTCACGAATTAGATGTTTTTGTGCCCTCCCTATAAATTGCACTGCCTTCAAGCCCAGCTCTGGTTGACCATGCTGTCTTTTTAACTGGAACTTGAATACTGAGTATCCAGATACCCCTTTATCGAGCCAGTATGTTTGCACATCATAGAGCCCATCATATGTATATATTACATTGACTGTGCCTTTTCTGTTTTCATGAATTCCAGTATTCGTTTGCTTGTATCCACGGATAACTCTCACGGGTGTCTTCCTGTCTATGCAATTCTTAAGAGCCAAGTTTCCGCGTTCAAGTTTCTGGTGTTTGTTCTGCCTTTTGTCCCCACTGTAGTTATTTCCACCATGGCCAGTGTATATCAGCACATCCCCACCGTCTATATCATCTTCATAACCACCTGATGCCACGATGCTGGTAGCCAGTGTCACGTTTCCTTGTTTCAAGAAATCAATCCCTGCCTGTATCTGCCGATGAAGACCCACAATGCAGAGCTCAATTCTATAACGAAATTGGTCTCCAACTTCTACTCCAGGAACAGCTCCCACAATTTGTTCACCCGTATTGACATAAAGGTTATTATCTCTTAAGAATTTGGATGCCTTTAGATCCACACGGAAACATTTACCAGCTAGTGCTTGGTCTTGAACTTGGGCTTTATGATTCTGCAACAATTTCCTACAAACCACTTGGAATAATTGCACGGTTTCTTTAACTTTTGATCTGGTTCCGACATTTTTTGAAGAGAGCTGCTTAGGGGTTGTCACACCCTTATATGGAGCCGCCACTTTATTGGTTCCAATTGCATTATGTTGAGAACATGACCCTTGAACCTTGACTGTAGAATGTCCTGGGTTGGCTTCTTTCTTGACCATATGGGCCACCTGATTAGCATTCTCTGCTTTAGGTCGCACCTGCAAATGTTGCAAGTTTTTGTACTTTACTTGGCTAGAATGCTGAGAAATATAGTGTGGTTCTTTCAATGCTGGTCTACAAGGCTGGAGGTCTTCATTCTCTCTGTTTCTAAAAGACAGCATGTTTTTCTTCTCTCTGTTTCCAAAACCATCTTCTTTGTTTCTAGCACTATCTTTGTTCACACCATCCGACTGAAGTTTGCCCTCTCTGTTTCTAAAATACACCATGTTTTTCTTCTCTATCTTTCCAAAACCATCTTCTTTGTTTCTAGCAACATCTTTGTTCACACAATCCGACTGATGGTTGCCTCTAAATTTGACACTTTCTTTAGCACTTGAATGATTTTTAAAATTAGAATGCTGTTGACTGCTGCCCTTAACACCACCCGTACGGGTCTCAGGGGAAGCGGATAATTGGTACTGCTCCTTCCTCACTGAGGGAACAATTCTACCATTAGTAGAGGTATAACATGCAGAATCTGAAACTGGTGGCGTGAAAATTTTTTGTGGCAAACATTTATAATTCACAGGTGCAACAGCAGATGTATATCTCCCACAGCCAGGACGAAAATCCCTGACTGCAGATGGTTTGGTTGGCTTCTTAAGCTCAGGAATAAGATTACTTTCCTCTGAACGGTTGTTGTCCTTTTCAATTATCTTTTTCCCTACAATTTTATTTAGAACTTCACTATGATCAGGGTTGACAGTCTTACCAGGCTTCTGCTTCTTGAGCTTAGATAAATGTACATGTTTCAAGGAATTATCCATGTTCGGGTTTTCTTCAATCTTGCGTTTGCCCAAAATGGTCTTACCAGCAGCATCATAATGGGTGCCCAAAATGGTCTTACCAGCAGCATCATAGTGGGAGCAATCAGCCTCAGCAGAATATCTGAGAATGTTATATTCTGTTTGGTTTCCCATTCCCACTTCAGGGATCGCCAGCCTGCGAGAATGTATTATTTCCAGCAGTTCCTCCTGTCCATATATGAAAATGATCAATGTTTCAGAAAAGACAGGTGCGGAAATCATTAACAACATAATAGAAATAATTTGAAAGTTTCAACCCAGAAAAATAATTTCATAATACAATTAAGAAAAGATCAACTACATTTCACAACAAAATAAATTGCATAAAATAGCCTATCTACGAAAGTTCAGATGTATCTCCAGAGGGACAGGAGAGTATTGCATGTGGCCTAATCCCTACAGTAGAGATAGGCCAAGAGAATATTTCAGAATGGTCGAAGCCAGGCATTTGCCTTAGGAAGCAATAATGATTATTATCGATCCTAGGTTTTCTTTAAATAAAGACAAACAAATTGGACGGACACCGTAAATTGGATCCTAGGGTTTCCTTTAGACCTTTATGCTCACTGTATGATTACCCAAATAATCCGGTCATGACATATCAATGAATATCAACCACGTGGGTGATATAACGCATTCAAGGAAAGGAATCAACGGCTGAGGTCCATTGTCACAACGTGCAGAAAACGTCAATTCATGGAGATCGGTAAAAGATTTAGGAATATTGCCTATGCGGATGGCAGTTGTGATCTAATCCGGTAAGGCATTTTAAATGTACAGTAGCAGACTCCGCGGAGCCTAACAGGCTGCGTCGTGTGGAGATGTTACGAGGAGGGCCCTTATGCATATAATCGGCTACTAAATTCTTATTGTAGCTCGAATGCGGTGACCGAAGACGTTAGAATTTTACCGATATAGAATTTTGATAATCTAACAAAATTGGTGGATTCAAATAAACAAAATCTTGAATTCTATAGAAAATCTGGGCAGATCTGAAACATTTACCTCTCCTATCAATTTAGAATTTTACAAATCTAAAATTTGACTATCTGGAAAAAGTTGGCTGATTCAACTTAACAAAATCTTGCAATACAATTATATCGTGGAAAATTTGAAATCTAGTGAGAATTTGACATATTTGAAATTTCTGCATTTCTATCACATTATTAAAAAATCTTTCACTATGTGATAAACTTACTCCGTTCACGATTGCTGCACTTTCCCTATGGCAGATCTTGCTGCACTTTCTCTTCCCCTGAGCTGCAACGCAACAATGTACAATAAACGGCTTCTTACACAGTGTTGGCCGGATGAAAGACTTGTACAGTAGCAGACCCCGCCGAGATTAACACGCTGCGTCGTGTGGAGATGTTACAGCTAGTACAGTTGAAAATATCACCAAACTGACCCGGATTGGCACTTTGTATTAACACCCTTCAAATGGTACGTTGCACTCCTTTTATAGATTTAATAATGTGGATTCTTTCAAGTCCATGTGGTCGGCTACATGAAATGGTGGACGCGCCCACGAAGAAAGTGTTTTTTAATCAATATGGGGTATGCTTGGGTTCTAATATTCCCTTTCTAATTAATAGTGGGTCCGTCAAGGTTCTAAATTCAGTTAACTTATTTGAGTTACTCAGTGTGTTTGTGACCACTGTACTAGGTTCAAAAGATTCAGTTAAGTTATCTTGTTTTGGGTCCTATTAGGTTTGAATATTCAGTTTCTAATTAATAGTAGGTCACTTTAGTTTCAATTAACATTTTAAAATAATTTTTTTATATAATTAATTCTTTCCATTGTTAAATCTTAAATCAAATATATATTTTTAATAATAAATGTAATTTAATAATTCATAAATGTAGTGTCATAAAATTCAATTTTGATGATAAAATTAGGAGTGTCTTCCCCATTAGAGATTTTAAGGATTTCCAATCAAATACCCCGTATATCTTTTTAAGGAAAAACTCTCATTATTCAGTTTAGAATATCTTGTACCTTTATTTTAGTGGAAAGGTTTTAGTGGAAAGGCTTTCAATTTGCACAGGAGCATTGATGATGCTATCACAAAATCTAGTAAGAAATCAAATTAAATTATATTTTAAGAAGGGTGCAATCATCTATCGCAAATTGGGCATGATATTGATTTTGATTTTCTTTTAAGATTTAGAGAAATTGATAGTTTTTTAAGATTATTTAGTTTAGATCATTTAAGAGTCACTCTAACCCATAAATTAGTGTTTTGTAGGAAATTTATGACTTAGAGATGTTATGTTTATAGACACACCCACATGGGATCCCTCTTCATGGTTGCATCTTTCCTTTTAGCATTATTACAATTAGCTCATATATATTTTGTGAAAATAAATCTCGGTAGAGAGAAGAATAAACAATCCACCCAACTAACTAAAATATGATGTTAGAAAGTATCCCTAAAAGAAAAGGTTGAAATAAGACTCTAATAAGTATAGTTTCCCAATTTTATTCAACATTTTATATATGTTTTTTAAATTTTATGAAACAACCTCCTCCAAAACCAATGCATATTAGCTTTGGAAAGCCCCTACACAATACAGTGCGAAATGAGTAAATTTTTATGTTGTTTGATAGTTAGAATTTTATTATCCTAGAGGAAAGGAGAAAATATCGGCTCACTTTGAGGGAACTATACCATGCTCTATACACATTGAAAGCTAATTTTCAAATAATTGATCTCAATCATTTATTGCAAAATAGAAAGGACATCACGGAAAATATGTGTTATATGTACATTGGTGGTTGTCCATATGTGTATGGGTGTCAATGTGTATATGCTATATATTAGTTTGTTGTTAGTGGACTATAACTATGACAACATTAGTAGTTGTCAACATTTATTCTAAGTCAACTCATGTATAGTGATGAAAGTTGACCTTCTAAAAATGTAGAAAGTTAGTTAATTAATGACTGTGAACACTGAAATAAGGAGCATGAGTTTTGAAGCTTGGTGCTTGAGCTTGTTGATTCAAAATAGCGATGTGAAATTAACACAGTGGAAGTGAAAAGTTGGTGGTGTCCATGTATTAACAATTTGTATAATATACATTAGTATATTACATGGAAATGGATTTTTTACACCTTAAGGAATTTAATGCCACTTGTTCAACATGTCTTGGTGCCATGAAATATTAGTAATCCCCCTCTTTTTTATGAATATTGAAGTTCTGTTTACTACATTTAACAGAAGAAATAAGAATATGAAATAAAAAGCAATAGGGCGTGTAATGCCCTCCTCACACATCTACCCAAGTAACTGACCAACTGGGTAAAATGTGACGAAGAGTTACTATGATATGATTACACTCCCCATGTGTTAGTTAAGGAATTATAACCGGCAGAAGACAACAACACATACCTTGTAGACCTACTACAAAACCCCTAGGAGCCATCCAAATCTTCCAGGTGACTAGCCCCTCAGACAAACTAACATTTTTACTACGTTAATCCCCCAGTCACTCCTATGACAAGGGCATGAGTGGGATTGCGACCCTCCAGTTGCTCCTAGAGCATTGGTATGCCTGCAACTGGGGACTTACCCAAGCAGTTTTGTGCCTACGACTCTGAATTTTGTGCCACTTTTTCTGGCCCAGGGCTCAGGTCAATGCCCATAACTTCATGACACTTCCAGAGATGAAAGATAACATCAAAACAATGATACACATGTAATTAATTGAACAAGGACTTGACTGGACCCCTACTAACCATGACATGCATTTCGTCAAACATGTCACAAATATGGATTTTACTGGTTTAAACAACATATCTGAGCATAGGGGTCACATACTTATTTGAGAATCAGTAAGAGGCATTGATGTGTCATTACAATAACTGCATTACCATCTATTAAGTCACATATTCATTGTACATTCAATGATTAACCAAAACATGATGGGAGTCATACAATTTCACTGTCATAAAACTCTTTCATAACCAACATATAACCAATAGAGATATCATGGATATAACAACAATATAATCCACATATAAACAAGTATATTTAGCCATAGAATACTAAGGAGAAAGAGAGCTCTTATTGATGATAGCATAAACTAACCGGGCATGGGACTTCCATGAACCGCCCGACTATAGACTAGGCTGATCCAAATCTTTCTTTTAGTCAGTCACCCCCATGCCATATTCCAAGCATGAATGTGGGATCTCATAAAACAAATCAATCAAAACCATCTAGGGATTCTAGAGGCCAAACCATCTCAACCCTCAACCAGTGATTCCACCCCACATTCATACATCACTAACCATCACCATATTTGTCTCTACCCAAGCTCTCTGGTGCTCCAAAGAGTTTATTTCAACCAATGCTCCACGACGAGTAACTCAACCCACAATTTTTGGCGAGATCTAGAGTGTTTGTCCAACCAAGGATCTAGGACTAGTAACTCAACCCACGAATGGCTCCAGAGCATCTCTCCAACCAAGGCTCGAGGACTAGTAACTGAACCCAAGGTGTTATAGGGCTTGAGAGCGATCTTCTAACTAAGACTCCACCAAATAGTAACTCAACCCACAGTGAAAGGAACATGAGAACCAACCAGAAAATAAAAGGAAAGACTCCCACAACACCATGGCTATCCAAGGGATGATAGGGCTATGAAAATCCATTATCAATCCAGGAAATCATCCCTCCCCATGATGAATCATAACCAAGAAACCACACGCATATGCCATGCATGCCCAAACTAGTGGGGAAAACATACATGAAATTCAGTACCTGCAGGAAGAGCACGATGTGGCTACTCATCTCGATGTCTTCTTTCACTTTCCTAGTCCTTCCTTTCCTTCTCGCTCCAAAATCCAAGTATTCCACACTCCTCCAAGAGTGCTCCAAGAAAACTCTAAGTGTCCAATGGTATGAGAGAGAGAGAGAGAGAGAGCTCCGCCAAAACCTGTCAAAATATTGCCAACTAATCCTCAAAAGACTTCTTAGCTCTCTCAGCTCCTCTCGCCCATACCTTGTACCTCCTCCTGCTCTCCCAATGCCTCTCGGTCATACCCTGTACCTGCTTGGCCCTTCAGCTCCCGATCTGCAGCTCTTGTCTCTATCAATGCTGCAAGTCCATCTGGCCAATGAATCTAGGTTATCCAATATCCTCTCTAGTTGTGACTTCATCCATAAAGGACAAAACACATTAATACTCTTGTCGAGTTGTTCATGTTCCACTTGTGAACAACTCTTGATCTTCCCATTGCTGCTTCTCACCTACTCAGGGACTTCATCCCACTATGGTCTTCTAATGTTGCACCAATGAATACCAGGCTAGGAGTACTATTCGTCATCTACTGTAGAATCGCTTCTCCACACACAATTTTCGAGCTCCACATATTGCTCCTGGTTGATCAGACCCTTGAGCTCAACAACTCCCTCTCTTGCAACTACCATTTTCCATCAAGGTGTTGGTCATCAGGCTCCAACTCGGACACTG
>APFE031398797.1:0-11037 GCA_000404065.3 Pinus taeda
AAGAGGGCAAGTCTCTTATCATTCTTGTTCTTTATGTTGATGATCTTATCCTCACTGGTAGTGATCCCAACCTTATTAACCATGTGATGTCCAGCCTTAAAAAGAAGTTTGAAATGACAGACTTAGGACATTTACATTATTTTCTCGGTCTTCAAGTCTTGCAATCCAAGGAAGGTATTTTCCTCTCCCAATCCAAGTATGCTTGTGATATTCTTCATCATTTTCACATGGAAGAATGTAAGCCAACCCCTTCTCCCTTTCAGTCTGGAGTCAAACTTTCAGTCTCTTGTACTTCTCCTGAAGTTGATGCCACCCTATACCGTCAACTTGTAGGAAAACTCTTGTATTTAACCCATACTCATCCTGACCTTTCCTTTGTTGTTGGCCTTGTTGCTCGTTTTATGCCAAAACCCCCGTGAAAGTCATTGGAAAGCAGCTAAAAGAATACTTCATTATGTTCGAGGTACAGTACAGTTTGGGATTCATTACAGTGCCAAAGCAGCTCTTCTATTAGTTGGTTTCACTGATTCTGATTGGGCTGGTGACCCTGATGATCGGAAGTCTACTGCCGGTTATGTCTTCACTCTTGGTTCAGGACCTATTACATGGGCTTGTAAGAAACAGGCTGCCATTTCTCTTTCGTCAGCAGAAGCAGAGTATCGTGGTGCCGTGGAAGCTAGTAAGGAAGCCTTGTGGCTTCGTCAGATCCTATCAGAATTGGGCTTTGAGCAGCAGCATCCGACTACACTTTGGTGTGATAATCAAAGTGCCATTCAGCTTTGCAAAGATCCAGTTCAGCATCAGCGCAGCAAACACATTGAACTTCACATGCACTTCATCAGAAAGCTCATTCATGACCATGTTCTTGAAGTGCAATAATGTTCAACAGATGATCAGGTTGCAGACATCTTCACAAAGGCTCTCACAGAGGCGAAGTTCACTAAACTTCGATATATGCTTGGAGTTCAGGAAGTTGTCACTAAGGGGGGATATGCTCTAGTGCCTCCTTCCTTCTCCTATTGTGTCATATTTGTAAATCCTTCAATCCTATCCCAAGTTGTTCTTAAGGGGGGACGTTAGGATATTCCGACACATAGGAAATAGTTAAGTTCAACTTGGTCTAGTATAGAGTTAGGTATAGAGTTAGGTAAAGTGTGTTTCTTTACCATTGTACATTTAGTAACTTACAATCCGACATTCACGATATGTAGTGATCTGACGGTTCACTCTCTCCTCGGTATTACCGACACTTGATTCGTGGCTTGACACCCGATTGGTCCATGAGTTCTATTTAAAGCACATGGAGGGTCATTTTTCGGGTAATCCGTCTATGAGAGAAAGCTTGTGTAAATTTTCATTCTTTTATTAATAAATTGCCTGTAGTAGCCACGTTGGCGCAGGCCTTGGACTGTTTCCCTCTCTGAGGGTTTTAACCACGTCAAAATACCGGTGTATTGATCTGTGATCTATTTGTGAGCGGTGTCCTTTTGGTGTTCTATCTGAGGAACTTACACTGTAAATTCCTACATGATACTCCCTGATCCTTAGGCTATGTGGCAATTTATTCCACCTTCTCATGCAGGCATGAATGCAGTCATCACCAAACAATCTTTCCATATCCTCGAAATGAGCAATAGCTTGGGCTTGCTTCTCAACATAGTCAGGGACAACTTGAGGATTGGCTACAAGGTGTTGGTTGGCATAGATGAGAGATGAGGGTTCTGCTATTTCTGCTCTAATCATCAGGGGCTCACTCAGCTCTTCTGTCATCATTTTCTGGATTTCCACTACCCTCTCCTCCTCATGGCTCATCTAAGAAGCCATAACCATTAGTTGCAAATCTTCCAATGCAACATTTGGATCCCATAAATTCATGTCAGTAAGTGCCATGTTATGCAGGTAAAATTATCCTCGCTTCGTTTTATCCTCAGTTGAACCGTGGTCACAGAAATGCATAAATTGTCCATAATCCTTAAAAGGTATTGTGCCTCTCTGGGTTAGTGTTTTAATCTGAAATTAGAGCCCTTGATCTTTGATGTACAGAGCATATGATTTGGTTGGCTACCTACATTGTAATGCCTGCATTGCCCAACTATCCATGCAGGCTAACTGGGCTTCCTTTTCCCACAATTGCCATTTCAAAATCAATACTTCATTTTTTGCCTGGGATTCTATTTCCTGTTTTTGTTTCATCAAAGTCTCATTGTCTGCCTGGGGTTCCTCTTCTTGTTTCTATCTATTTTCTACCTCACTATTTGATAGGGGTTCCTCTATCTGTTGATGTCCTTTTAAGATCGATAGCTCATTTCCTCCTTGAGGTTCCCTTTCTTGCAGCTGTTATTTCAAAATTTCATTTTCTTCTTGTAATTGAGCTCTTCTAATGCTTTTTGTATGCCTAACCATGCTAAATTCTTTGCCCATCTCTCTCAACCTATTCTCCATGTGCCCAATGTTTTCTACCCCTTTTGATTTCGCAATCTACATCCATGTATGGGCCTGGACTCTTTCCTTTTCCAGCTCGAAGAAAAGAGGCACTGCAAATTTTTGTAGGATGATCTTCCTACATTTGAGAAGGTTGTAGTAGGAGCCTAAGTTAGGCTGAGGTCGAGGCTCTGGTATTTATTTTTCCTTATCTTCCTCTTAGGTTTATTCTTCTACCTTCTTTTCAGGTTTTTCAGTTTCTTTGAGCTTTGCTAATGTCTCCTATAGAGAGGTTTGTGCCTCCTGTAGGACTACTTTAGAGTCCATTAATTTGATCCTTTTCTTCTAGGTAGAGGTCTTAGGACTTACTCTATCGTAAGTGGTGGAGAGTTTGGAGGGAGATTCCTCCTTTGTTACAGTAGGTGCATCCTCAATGATGATGGGTTATTTCGAAGGTGGCTGAGGCTTCCCCATCTTGATTCTGGTGCTTTTTCTAGCTTTGAAGTACATAGATGGCTATATTTTTCTTTTCCCTTTTTGCTTAGCTGGAGTACTAAGTGTAACAAGAATAGCTAGTGCTTCCCTTGCTAGTGTCTCAGGAGACACCTCTTCTTGTTGTTTTCCTTCTTCTTCTACCGTTGTTTTGACTATGTCTGTTGTTTCTGATTTTGTTTCTACTACCTCTGGTGTTGTTTTCCCCTCTACTTGCAGAGTTTCTACCTTTCCTATGGCAGCCTTTTTCTGAGCTCTCTTGGGCTTCTTCTTTTCAGTTCTTATCCTTTTCATTTTCTCTGTTGTGATCTTCCCTTTTTCTGCTTTTGATGTTGTTTTCTTCTCTTCTTTAGGTCCAACTATGGTTGTGTGAGGTTTCTTCTCTCCCCTCTATTTTTCCTCTTAATCTTCTTCCAATTGAATATTTCTGTGCTTTCTCATGGATTTCTTTCTCAAGTTCCTCTTTCTACTCCTCCTCTTCACTGTCAGATGGACTAAGGTCATCAGTGAGAGTTTTTATGTCATCTTCTTTAGTCATGTTCCTGAAAATCTCCTAGGCTATATGGATTGTCTATGTATGTAGGGCGTCCTCTACCAGAAATTTAATGAGCCCATGGTGAGCCAGTTGGTCTAGAACCCTTGCATTTAATTTGGTGCTACACTCTGTCAGTGATTGGAGTATAAAATATGGAAGACTAAGTTTCATAGATGCAGGTAGGTTCACTCCATATCTTAGTTTATGTAACAATCAGAAATGATAACCATAGACTATACTGTATCTTGCTTAACAGGAGATATATTTCATGATATGGTAGCTGACCTCACCCCATGGATAAGGTATACTTGTCCTTCTGATCCCATTCTTATCCTCCATTGGATGTTCATCAGGCTGCAGAAAGGTCTTTTTAGCAATGTGTCCTAGTGGTTTTTCTTCTTTGCTCAAGGGGAGCCCAAGTGGAAGACTTGTAATTATGCTAATTAATTCTGGTGTAAGTTCTATGGTTAGACCTCTCAAATTGACTGTAGCATGGGTTTTTGAATGGGGTCTTAAAGACAATAAAAATTCCTCTGTAATTTCCTCATCATACCCATGAAATTTCTCAAAGAAAGGCATCCCATTGTCCCTGGTAAAGAGTGCTACCACTTTTGGGTGTTCATGCAATTTGGTGGAATTTAGAGTCTCCTTTCTCATAAAACCAACTGTCATGATGTTCAGTGACTGCTAAAAATTCTCAGGTGAGCACTCTATTAAAGACCAAAGAGGTCAAGACTTGGAAGGGAAAAGAGTCTGTGCACTCTAGTGGCTTGGGGAATCCAAGAACCACCCTACCAAGCATTATCTATTTCAGGAAACTCAAGTTGAGCTCCTCATTGTAAATCTCTTCTTTAAAGACATAATAAAAGAAGGCCACCACTGAAAGCTGGACCGGAGACGTAGCCCCGAAGAATAGGGTGAACTCCTTATTAAATCTGTTGTGTTCTTGTATGTTCTTACTATGTTTCTCTTACTATTCTTCCATTCTTCTAGTGGCTATGTATTTTGCAATCTGATCGATCCGTTGCCTAAAATAACATAGACAGACACCAGCAAATGAGTCTACAATACCTTCATTTATTAATTAATTAACTGAGATCACTCAATAGTGAATTTCAGATCAAGTGGTGTCAGAGCTTTAGGATGTTAAGGTTAGACAAGCTTGTGTTGGTCTAGCTGTTGAATGCTAACTAGATCAAAGCTCAAATTAGGAGAAGGAGAGTTGGTTGAAACTAATTCTGAAATTGGGAGAGTCTATCCTTGGAAGACAATGTCAGAGGAAGGTTCTATGGGACCAGACCCTCAATTCATAGATATTTTCCTAGCCATAAAGTCCATGGTAGAAGAAATGTATAGGGACTTTAGAAAACATAAGGATGAAGATTCATCTAGCTCCAAACAAGACAAAGGAAAAGATGAGTCACATTCCAATGGCCACTCAAAAGGCAAAGGGAAATAGAAATCTTTCTCACACCTCTTGATAGCCATAAAAAGAAAACATTTTTGATCAAACTAGATGTTAAATTTGATCTACCTATATATGATGGAGAGATGAATGCAGAAAAGCTAGGCAATTGGATTAGATAAATTGATTTTTATTGCAGAGTGCAGAATATTGATTTAGATAAGAGTAGGATTCAGCTGGAAAGCCTACGTCTTGGAGGCACTGCCTTGGTTTGGTGGGAAGGAAGGACCCAAGCTGACATGTAAAGACATGGTAAGACTATCTCTGTCTGGAGTGAATTTTTTTTTGCAATAAAAAAAAAGATCTATCCATTGGCCTACATGCAGCAAGCCATGATTAGTTGGCAAACTTTTCAACAGTTGAAAGGGAAAAGTGTGCAAGGGTATAGACAAGAATTTAGAAAGAGAGCATTGATTCTAGGAATCTAATTAGACTCACCTGAGACTCTGTTGAAGTACATTGGTGGTCTACACAGCTACATGAGGCACAATATCCTCATGTTTAATCCCACTAGTATAGATGAGGTATATGTACAAGTTACTCATCTAGAGGCTAGAGGAAAGAATCGAAGTCCAGAAGTTGGGTGATCATCCCAACCCACTACAAGTAAGAATAAAGAGAAATGAAAGTAGAAATGGAAAGAAAGGAAGGCTAACACTTTATAGAAAAGCAAGGCTTCATGCACTCACTGTAAAAATGATGGGCATGATGATGAGCACTATTGGATTCTGCATCCAGAGTTGAGATCTAAGAAGTTTGAGGGCAAGAAGAAGAAGACTGTTGCAGCTATTCAGAAAGATTTGGGGTTAGACTCAGGAGATGAAACAACCATTGCAGCCACAGGTATAAGAGGTTGTCCACTTTAGAGAATGCTGAAATCAAGAAGTAGGTGCAGGAGTTGCTCGAGAAGGGGTTCATCAGACCTAGCACATCACCATGTGGGTTGCCAATCATTTTGGTGAGAAAGAAAGATGACTCATGGATAATCTGCATTGATTACCAAGCACTGAATAAGATAATAATCAAAAATCGTTATCCCCTTCCTCACATAGATGATCTTTTAGATCAATTGAAAGAAGTTGTTTATTTCTCCAAGCTAGACTTGTATAGTGGATACCATCAGGTCAGAGTTGCAGAACAAGATGCATGGAAGATTGATTTCAAAACAAAGCAGGGATTGCATGAGTGGCTAGTTATGGCTTTTGGCTTAATTAATGCTCCTACTACTTTCATGAGATTAATTAATGATGTACTTAGACTTTTTCTTGATGATTTTTTTTATTGTGTATCTGGATGACATTCTGATATTTAGCAAAACATGGGAAGAACACTTAAAGCATGTTAAGCAGACACTAGATGTTTTGAAAAGAGAAATTTTTTATGTTAAACTCTCAAAATGTGAATTTTCCAAAACATCTTTGAATTATTTGGGTCATATAGTAGGGGGTGGTGAATTGAAGATAGATCCCTCTAAGGTGGCAGTCATTGTAAACTAGCCTAAACTAAAATCTGCTACAGAAGTTAGAAGCTTCTTAGGAGCATCACAATATTGGAGGAAGTCCATTTCTAATTTTTCCTCAATTGCAGCTCCCTTACATGCTTTAACAGGATTGAACAAGGTTGTTCAGTGGGGAGGCAAATAGCAGAAAGCCTTTGACACCTTGAAAGAAAATATTAGTACAACACTTGTACTAGCACTACTTGATCTTCAAAGACCATTTGAGATGCAAACGGATGCCAGTGACTATGCCATGGCAATAGTGTTGACACAGCATGATAAACCCATATGTTATCACTCTGAGACATTTAATTCTGCAGTAGTTAACTATCCTACATATGATAAAGAATTGTATGCATTAGTACAGAGTGTGAAAAAGTGGAAGCATTACTTAATGGGCAAAGAGATAGTAATACATATTGATCATCAACCACTTCAATATCTACACTCCCAAGCTAAGTTGCAGCAATCAAGACACTATAGATGGATGGGTTTTCTACAGCAATTTCATTTAGTGATCAGATATAAAAAGGGTGTCACAATAAAGTTGCATACTTGTTATCTAGACCAATTATAAATGCATATACTATACTTAAGCATAATTTTGTGTTACATGAGAGTTACATTGAACAATATGCTCAAGATATAGACTTTAAAGATGTATAGGAAACTTTAAGTCAAGGAAAATGAGTAGAAGAATTGGATTATGATGTAAAGGACCGACTCTTATATCATTGTGGGAAGTTTTGCATTCCACAAACTGAGAGAGTAAAGATAATTCGAGAAGCACACACCTCTCTAATATCAGGTCACTTTGGGGTAAGTAAAACAGTTGCACAACTGTAGAGATTTTGCTATTGGCCAAAAATGAATGAGAAATTTTCTAGATATGTAAGAGGGTGTACTATGTGTGCTAAAAGCAAGCCCAACAATACAAAACTAGGGTTGTACACTCCAGTACCAGTTCCTTCTCACCCTTGGGAAAGTGTTTCAATGGATTTTGTTGGAGGACTGCCTAAATCTAGGAAAGGTCATGATTATCTATATGTTGTTGTGGATAGGTTCAGTAAAATGTGTATTTTGATACCTTGTAATACACGGATTACAGCTTAAAATACTATGAAACTATTCTTTGAACCTGTATGGGTTCATTTTGGATTACCCACTTCCATTGTATCTGATTGAGACACCCAATTTGTGGGGAAGTTTTGGTCAAGTATGTTGGAACTGATGGAAACCAAACTAAAGAAAAGCATAGCTTTTCATCCACAAACTGATGGCTAAACAGAAGTAGTTAATAGGATAGTGATCCAGTTACTCAGAGGATATTTGCAGCAAGCACCCTAAGCTTTGGGATGAACATTTATGTTATGTGCAACATGCTTACAATAGGGTAAAATATTCCTCTACATAGAGATCTCCTTTTGAGACCTGTTTTGGTTTCACACCAAGGTCTCCATTGGATTTTGTCTTTGGTAAAGACACCACAGTTGAGGGACACAGTGATGTGGACAGGGCAACTAGGTTCATCAAACAAATCCAAGAGATGCACTAGGCAGTATAGGAATAGCTCGAAAAGAGCCAAGGCAAATACAAGGCAAGAAATGAAAAGCATCAGATGGAGAATATTTTCCAAGTTGTTGACCAAGTGTGGTTGTATATTACCAAGGACAGGATGCAAGGTGAAGGTAGAAGGCTAAATCCTATCAGGTATGGACCCTTCAAGATACATGAGAAGATTGGTGAGAATGCTTTTCGCCTTGATCTACTAGCTTACATGCACATCTACTTAGTCATAAATGTAGATTGCTTGAGATTGTTTGAACCTTCACTAATTGAGAATCTCGAAGAGCAGAGTCAATTACCGTGTATTGATGACCTATTACCTGAATATCTTAATGAATTGCAGGAAGACACAATTTTGGACAAGAAGGTGAGGAAAATGCATAGAAGAGATGTTGGGTACCTTAGAATTGGGCTCAAGGGTTCAAAACCAAACAATGCAAAGTGGATAGAAATTGGACAAGTGAGATAATTGTACCCTCACTTAGTCGATGGTTGAAAACCAACTTTTGGAGGTCCAAACGATTTTTGAGTGGGAAGGTCATGATCCGAATTGGATCCATGGAAAATTATCAAGTACCATTACTGTATCAAATTAGGACAAACTTAAAAATTCATGAACAAAGAGCGATCAGAAAGACCCCTAGACATTGGCAGTTTGCAGCCAGCAAGGAACGACGAGGACCTCAGTTAAAGCGCGCTGACCGAGACCCATAGAGACCACTTAGGAGGCAAATCTGGCAGTTAGGAAGCCTATATTTGGAAATGATTGTGCATCACTCGGCAAAACCCCTCAAAAAGGAAAAGCCTTGAAGTGCTCATTCAAATGGGAAGCCGGGAAACCCTAGTGAAAGTGCTAAAGCGAAAGGCGGGTCTCATGCTCCAAAACAGATAGTATATCGGAGGCACATTGGGGCGGTAAGTGGATTTGGCTAAATATGAGCGATTCCATTTAGTGCATGATACATGTCTGGCAGATGAAAGAGAAAATTGCCTCTCATCACGTGCAAATAGTTGAGCAAGTCAACTACGCGAAATGAGTGAATGCCATAGAATCTGGGGGCTCGAGATCTAATAGTGAAGATTGCCCTTCATGGAGAAACTAGATTTTACAGGGGAATTAAGCCATGGCATATAAAATTTTGAAGTCTGATTTACCGCTGATTTGGCAGATGAATCATTCCATAGTATAAATGAAATACAGAACCGTTGAGGAAGTGCTGGCACAGTTCATAAGAGGACAAGTGGCCGCCTCCCTGTGAGACGTTGGTGATGATGTAGAGGTAGGGAACTCCAAGAGAATAGCAGCAAGAGATCTAAAGGGGTGGAAGAGGAAGCGAGCAATCAAGGACAAATTTTCCCTAAGCCATGAACAGGTAGAGAGACAAAAGACAAAGATAGAGAGAGCAAGAGCGAAGAAAAGACAGTTAAGCAAGAAGCAAAAAGTAGAGAGTTGAGCCGACCTAAGGCAGCATCGAGTAGACAGAAGGCTTGAGAGGTTCAAGAAATCCCTTTGAGGATATATTTCAAAAATTGAGAACCACATTAGGCTCCTCCTATTAAAGACCAGAGAGGTCAAGACTTGGAAAGGAAAAGAGTCTATGCACACTAGTGGCTTGGGGAATCCAAGGACCACCCTACCAAGCATTATCTATTTCAGGAGACTCAAATTGAGCTCCTCATTGTAAACATCTACTTTAAAGACACAATAAAATAAGACCGCCATTGAAAGTTGGACCAAAGACATAGCCCTAGAGAGTAGGGTGAACTCCTTATTAAATCTGTTGCGTTCTTGCATTTGCTTACTGCATTTCTCTTACTGTTTTTCCATTATTCTAGTGTCTGTATTTTGCAATCTGATCGATCCATTGCCTAAAATAACATAGACACAGACCAACACATGAGTCTGTAATACCTTCATTCATTAATTAATTAATTGAGATCACTCAAGGGCGAATTTCAGATTGGAACCTGCCTCTGGAGCTTGTTTTTTTAAAGGGATCAACTGTTAGAGGAATCCTACAGGATTTCATGTAACTACTTCTCCCTCTAATATTTCTAGTTGAGGTTTGAGAAGGGACTGAAAAGATAGCTGAGGAAGGTTTTGAAGAAAAGGAAAAGCAACAAGTATGCACCAGGTAAGGAACAAGTTAAGAATGTTGTTGTTTATTCTTAATTTTATTTTTTTTAAACAAAAGAAAGAGGATTTCTATGTTTTCTTATGCAAGGAAGAAAGAAGTGAGTGGAAATGCGATTGTGCAAGGATGGAATGGAGAGTTAGGAGGATGAATGGTAGCAGCGAGGTCCACCAGTCTTCTGGACAAATTTCTAGCCCTCTGATTCTTTTCTGAACTTGATTTCGAGCCCTCTGTGGTTTCTACAAGAGCCTCTTGTAGAATGCACAGAGCTTCCTGTAGGACGCCAAATTTCTAGAACAAGTGAGACCAGGGCCTGGGAAAAGACAATGGCGATGGAGAAACGAGCTATCAAGGGTGTATTCAACCTAGCCATGTCTTTTTTTTTTCTTTTGTGACTCTCCTACAATCTGAAATGCATTCAGAAGAAGTTAGTTTTTTTGTTTTTTTTTCTTTATTTTTTCTTCTTCTTTTTTTCATTTTTTCTCTCTTTTTTTTCTTTTTTTTTTGAGACAATTGGGGCACCTCTAGGAGGTTTTCACCCTCACTACTTTCTAGTGGGTAAGAAAGGAAGGATCAGCAAAGATCTGTCAGAGGGGAGAAGGAACAAGTAAGGAACCAAGCAAAATATCGAGGTTGGTATTCTTTTCTCCTATCCTATCTACTTCTCATAAAGGAAAAGAAAAGTAACTTGAGTTTGTTTGTTTCGAAGATAGCTACCCATCTTAGTGGGACTAGCAGCTCTGCATGGACACTGGATTTCCTGATAACAAAATGGCAACTCCACCAAGGAATGAATAGCTTGTTTGCTTGTCTATATTTGTTTGCTTTATAAACTACAGACGGAGCCTGAAGTTAAGCCAGCTAGCCTTCAAACTGCATTTGCTATGCAAGTGCAAAGTAGATCAATGATGCTTCAGTCTATCTT
>APFE031398798.1:1658-15954 GCA_000404065.3 Pinus taeda
TAAATAAAATGAGTATATTTAAATTTCAAAAATCATTTTTTATATATCATGTTAATTTTAATATCTACTTTTTATCTATGATAACTATTTAAACATCAAATTATGTGATTGATTTAGAATTTGACCAAAAAATATTAATATTATTAGTAATGTTCTTTCTCAAGTATATAGAAAATCTCTATTATGTTGTAACAAAGGGGGTTCAATGTCAATTAAAGATAACTATGACAATTGGGCGGATAAAAATGCTTATGTGAGCTTACAACTCAATATAGCTATCTCATTGGGAAAGGAAGTGTTGGAAAACATAAACTCTAACACCCCACTTAAGCTAAACATGGGGAGTAAAGATAAAGACAAAATTTGGTCCCAGCAACAAGGCATGATAAGCTACCCAAGTACAAACTTTCATAAGCTAAGACAAGGAGAAAAACCATTAAGAAAAAAATCCTCTCTAATAGAGAGAAAGGTGTTAGTGCTTAGATAATAATGGAGTTGAATCTGTAGATCCTAGAACAATCCACTAAATGACAAAAGTAAAGGCTCACTCCAATCAAGAAGTACAATAAGTTGAAGTACCAAAATTGTGAATATGAGAGCGACGAGACCTTAGTGAGTTTGGTTGAACTATGAAGTAGAAGATGTTGCAGAGGCACAAAAAGGAAAACACTGCCAACTTCCCCATAAATGCTTCATAGAAACTAGGTGATGGTAAAGAACAAGGACAAAGGCTTCAAACAAAAGTAACACCATCAACCAACAAATAAACAATGTGGCTTGTATGGCAAGTTGAGCTCAAACATGGTACAACAAAACTTATGAAGATGTATGAACATCACCACCATCATGTTGATGAAACATAAGAACTGACAACAGTCCACAACAACAAACCAATGACAGTAGTATCTATCATCAGCTAACTTTTTCCATGAAACACAACTATGAGAGGAGAGAGAACCAATAATATCTCATATCAAAAAATTCCCCCCATAAAAACACAACTTAGGGAGTCGTGAAAATCAACAACTAATAAGAAGAACTTTATATGACTACACAACTAATGCGACACAATGCTATGAATTCTAGAAACATTTGTTTACATGATTCCATGATCATCCATTTATCCAACTATGATGGATCTTGATGGTTGGCGTTGGTCCATGGTTTATGATTTCATGTCTCTTTTGCAATGATCTTAGTGCAACGCTACTATGTGACCAAGAATGTTGATGCTTGTGTGAGTTCCTTTGATGAGAATGTTGATATATCTTAGTTTTAGAGTGTAACAACATTGCCATGTGGGATGACATTAACAACCATGTCATCGATCTATTTATCACAATTACCATGAGAATATTCTTCCAACACCTTAGTGTAAATTCCTCTACCAACAAATGACAATTCTCTAGTCTCAACAAAGCTGGATGTAGGTAATGGGGTAGAAACAAGATGATGTCCAAAACATGTGCTTGATATCTACAATGTAGGTTTAAACGATGCCCTATCCATTCTTCCCAGATCCTCCTATGGTATATCCCATTTTTCTTAGCAAACGAGACCGAATACTGATGGTGTATTTCTCAAAGCTAGGTGAAACAAAAGAACCATTATCAACATCAGTAGGTGAGCGTCAGACACGAGAGGATGATGAAAACAAGGTGGTAGTCTTAAAAATAGACTATTGGTTACTTTATAGCCAATCAGATGCGTTCAAGCGGATTTTGTACGTGGCTTACTGTACACTGAGGGTCCCATTTTTCCCTTAAATATGTCAGTCCCATGTTGGCTTTCCCTTTATAAACAATGCTTCACTCTACGTCGTTGATCTCCTCTTTCCAAATTTAACAGTCCTCACACAACCCGATCAACCAAAACAATTCAGTGATCACTCTACATTGTTGATCTCCTCTCTCCAGATCTAACAGTCATCATTCAACCAGATCAACAAAATTATCCGGTCTTCCTCCATCGTTGATCCAAACGCTCCTGATCCAACGAATTATAGCAATATTGGGTGAGCCACTTGCATGGAGATTACCCACTTAATAAAGCGATTTTCTCTCTCCACTCGAGTGCTACGTGTCGCTTGATTAATGGAATCGAGTGACTACCCCAATTTACCACTTACAACTTTTCCTTCACCTGATAACCACCTTCGTTGATTAAAACCCGATTTTCCAATATAACCACATGCATTAAAGCAAACTTAAATAAAGCGCTTAATCAATGTTTTAACGCTTAATTCCAAGATTACCCCTTGATGCTAAATGACTGCGATTTAGTGAAAAACACATAAACACTTAGAATTACTGTTAAAGTGTGAAAACAGAGAAAATACTCGGTTAAGCTTGAGAATGTGGATACACAGAGATAGACGAGAGTCTACACCAGGAATAACACACAGATGCACATTAAACCAATTTATTCAATATAATAGAAGTTACAGAGTCTTGGCCCTCTCAGCTCAATTACAACAATTCATTAGACCTTTGTCTCAATCTCAAAACCATATCTACCACTCAAACTCTCGCCTCTCACTCAATTCTCAATCATCTCAGCTAATCCTTTTCCATTACATTTTCTTAGCAGGAAATCTTTCTTTTCTCAAATACACCATCACTAAATCTCCCACTTGGAATTCTTTCTCTCTTCTTTTCATATCAACTCTCTGTTTCTATTTGCCACTGCTTTCCTGCAATCGGCCTTTGACATCTTCTTGTAGTCTTTGCATCTACTTTGTAAACTCTTCAACTTTTTCACTTCTTGTTTCTTGTTTACCCGAATTCCTGACCTCATACACACCTCTTGGATTCATCCCAAAAACAATCTGAAATGTACTCATTCCAGTACTTCAATTTGGAGTGTCATTATAAGCAAACTCAGCCTGAGCTAGTGCTAAACCCCGCTGCTTAGGATTTTGATACACTAAACTTCTCAATATGTTCCCCAAGATTTTGTTTACCACTTCGGTCTATCCATTTGTTTGAGGATGGTATGCCGAACTGAAACTGAGTTTAGCTCCTATTTTCCTCCAAAGAGTTCTCCAGAAATGCCCTACAAAATTTGTATCCCTATCAGACACAATACTTACAGGCAATCCATGTAAACTTACAATTTCTGAAAAAATATATATTAGTAATATGTGTTGCATCACTAGTCTTCTTACATGCAATGAAATGTGCCATCTTGGAAAATCTATCTACGACAGCATAAATGGAATCATTCCCCCTTTGAGTTTTAGGTAACCCCAAAACAAAATCCATGCTAACTGCATCCCATGGTCGGTCTGGTATTGGCAATGGTTGGTACAATCCTATATTTTCGTTTCTCCCTTTAGCATGCTGACATATCCTGCACTTCTCAACAAATCTCTTAACATCAATCCGCATATTTGGCCAATAGTAAAAAGCATTTACCTGAGCAAAGGTTTTGTCTTGTCCAAAGTGACCAGGTAATCCTCCAATGTGTTTCTCCTTTAGAACATTTGGGAATGCATAACGTGTTTCCTTTAAACAATAAACCTCCTTGGATAAGGTAATCTAACCACTAACTTCTGTTATGAACTATTGGATTTTGTACTAGTGTATAAATATCTTTGAAATCTGCATCATCTTTATACATTTCAACCATTTCTTCAAATCCTATAACACCAACTTTTAATTCTTCCGCAATGAAATTTACCCTGCTTAAAGCATCAACAACTTTGTTCAACTTACCACTTGTATGTTTTATCACAAAAGTAAAGCTCTGCAAAAACTCTACCCACTTGGCATGTTTCTGGTTCAATTTTGGTTGGATGTTTATGAACTGTAATGCATGATTGTCAAAATACAATATAAACTCCTTTGGTAGCAAATAATGTCTCCATTCTTTTAAGGCTTTTACAATAGAATAAAATTCTTTATCATAAGAAGAATACTTCTTCTTAGCTTCATTGAATTTCTCACTCAAGTATGCTATTGGTCTTTGTTCCTGATTCAAAACTACTCCAATTGCAACTCCACTAGCATCTGTTTCAACTTGAAATACTTTTTCAAAATCACGTAAAGCTAAAATTGGTTTCTCTATGATTTTCCTCTTTAGCAACTTAAAATTCCTGTTTGCTTCTTCTGTCCACTTGAATGGAGGATTTGTATCCTTGATTGTTTCAAGAATTGGTGCACAAATCTGACTAAAACCTCTGCAATATTTCCTATAAAAACTTACAAGACCATGAAAAATTCTTACCTCAAATATATTCCTTGGAATAGGCCAGATCCAAATTGCTTGGACTTTCTCTGGATCCATTTTCAATCATTCTTTAGAAACTACAAATCCCAAGTAAATTAATTATTCTTTCATGAAACTACATTTCTTCAGATTTATCAATAGTTTCTCTTTCTGGAGAGTTCTTAAAACCAATTTAAGATGCTCTAGATGTTGTTCTTTACTTCTACTAAAGGCTAGAATATCATCAAGATAAGCAATAATAAAATTGCTTGTATATTCCTTCAAGACTTCATTCATCAATCTCATGAACGTGCTAGGTGCATTAGTGAGTCCAAAAGGCATCACTAACCACTCATACAAACCCGCTATTTTTTTTAAATGCAGTCTTCCATTCATCTCCTTCTCTAATTCTTATTTGATGATATCCACTCTTTAGATCTGTTTTAGTAAAATACATTGACCCACTCAAACAATCCATCAAATCATCCATGAATGGTAAAGGAAATCTATATCTGATAGTGATCTTGTTTATGGCTCTGGAATCTATACACATATGCCATTGACCTCCTTTCTTTGGACTGAGTACTGTTGGTACAGCACATGGACTAAGACTCTCTCTGATTAGTCCCTTATCCATCAGTTCTTGCACTTGTCTTCCGACTTCTTAATTATCTTGAGTAGTTAACCTATATGTTGTTCTGTTTGGAAAACTTACTCCTGGTATTAGATCAATATGATGACTAATAATCCTTATTGGTGGAAATGCATTTGGAAACTCATCCACAATAATATCAGCAAAATCATTCAACAAAGTTTTGATTTCTTCAGGTAAATCATCTAACCTTGTGGAAGTCAAAATTACCTTAGGTCTCCCTATGGTAGCGAAATGCATTTCTTCACCTTTTCCAACCTCTTGCAACATCTCCTTCCTACTCATCAGCATAACACTGCTTCCAGGTGCTTCTTTGTCAGCTTCATCCTTTAATGGCAACATTGTATGTTTATTTCCATCCTTCTCCAGAGTATAAGTATTTTTCCTTCCATCATGAATAGCTTTTTGATCAAACTTCCAAGGTCTTCCTAGCAATACATGGCATACATCCATTGGCATCACATCACACAATATCGCATATTTATAAGTACCAATCTGTATCTCTACCTTGCATTGTTCTATCACAGTAATATGATGTCCTTTCTGCAACCATGACACTTTGTAAGGAGTAGGGTGTATTGTCTTCACTAATCCTAGCTTGTCAACCATCTCTGTAGAAACAAGATTATCAGTACTTCCACTGTCAATTATCACTTTACAACATTTATCTTTGGATTTGCATGTAGTTCTAAATAAACTCTTCCTCTAAGTTGGTTCTCCAGTCTCTTTCTCTGCCTTAAGCAATACCCTTTTCAACATTAGGGATTCTCCTACTTCAAGGGATTCTTCCTTGTCTGTAATTTGAGTTTTTTCTTCCTTTGCTTCAACCACATTCACATTCCTCTGACTTGTTGTTCTATTATGAGGACATTCCCATGATCCATGTCCCCATTCTCCACATGTGTAACATCGAATATATCTTCCTCAACCTCTTCCTCTAGGTGCAAATCTTCCTCTATTAAAATCTCCCCTCCGTGGTGGTCTACTACTTGAACTTCCTACTTCATTCTAATGTTGTTGAACCCTTCGTCTAGTAGTTCCTCTACCTCTTACTGAACTTTTCCCTCTATTCCTTTGATTTTTTTTTCTCAACCTCTTCTATTCTGCCTTCAAACCTGCTTGATAGGCATCTTCAATAGTCTTCAGACTCAACAAGCTGATCTCATCCTGTATGTCATATCTTAAGCCATTGATATATTTGGCTACCTTCTCCATGTCATCCTTTGCATGTCCTGCTGTAATACTCAATCTATAAAACTCTTATGTATATTCTTTAATAGACATTCCTTTTTGCCTTAGATTTTGTAACTGTTTGAAAAGATTTAAGTGATAATCTTTTGGCATAAATTTAGCTTTCATTTACTCACCAATTTTATCCCATTGCTTGATCTTGGACTTTCCTTTTCTTGTTCTGTATGTTTGTAGTTCATCCCACCAAATAGCTGCATGACCCTTCAATCTAGTAACTACAAATTTCACCTTCTTTTTTGTCATCAACCTCCTCCTAGTCAAAATATTTTTCCAATGAACTGATCCAATCCATTAGCTCTTCTGCATTGAGACTTCCTTCATACGCAGGAATTTCCACGTTTGGTTTTTCACCTACTTTAGCGAACATCTTGATAAAGTTGGTAGTTTCATTTTCCTCATCTTCTTCTTCCTCAGAAGATTCTTCTGTAGCATTGTAAACTCCTTCATCAGGTGTTCTCCTATGAATAGTCTCAATTGTGTCCATCCTTGTACACAGACTCCGGATCTCCTCCAGCAGAACTGCATTTGCTTAAAGTCTTCCTCGACCTATGCCAGCTCCTCTCCTCAGTGGCATGTTTACTGTAGTCAAACTCAATCTCTGTGCTCTGATACCAAAAGGACGTAGGAGGCTGATGAAAACAAGGTGGTAGTCTTAAAAATAGAATATTGGTTACTTTATAACCAATCAGATGCGTTCAAGTGGATTTTGTATGTGGCTTACTATACACTGAGGGTCCCATTTTTCCATTAAATATGTCGGTCCCATGTTGCATTTTCCTTTATAAACAGTGCTTCACTCTATGTCATTGATCTCCTCTTTCCGGATCTAATGGTCCTCACACAACCCGATCAATCAAAACAATTCAGTGATCACTCTACGCCATTGATCTCCTCTCTCCAGATCTAACGGTCGTCATTCAACCCAATCAACCAAACTATCTGGTCTTCCTCCACCGTTGATCCAAACGATCCTGATCCAATGACTAATAGCAATATCGGGTGAGCCACTTGCACAGAGATTACCCGCTCAATAAAGCGGTTTTCTCTCTCCACCCGAGTGCTACGTGTTGCTTCATTAATGGAATCGGGTGAATACCCCAATTTACCACTTACATCTTTTCCTTTGCCCATAACCACCTTCGCTGATTAAAACCCGCTTTTCCAATATAACCAAGTGCATTAAAGAAAACTTAAATAAATTTCTTAATCAATGTTTTAACGCTTAATTCCAAGATTACCCTTTAATGCTAAATGACCGCGCTTTAGTGAGAAACACATAAACACTAAGATTTACTGTTAAAGAGTGAAAACAGAGAAAATACCTGGTTAAGCTTTAGAACGTAGATACACAATGATAAACGAGAGTCTACACCAGGAATATAACACAGATGCACACTAAATCAATTTATTCAATATAATAGAAGTTACAGGGTCTTGGCCCTCTCGGCTCAATTATAGTAATTCATTAGACCTCTGTCTCAATCTCAAAACCCTATCTATCACTCAAACTCTCCCCTCTCACTCAATTCTCAATCATCTCAGCTAATCCTTTTCCATTACATTTTCTTCTCTTTAATGAGTCAAATCCTATTATAACTATACTAAGAACTCCATCTCTATTTTAATCAATCTAACAATCAAATCTCTATTTTTAAGCTCTGTTACACACCTATGCTAACAACTTATCCCTTAGTCTAAAATAAGACAATTTTCTTATTATTACAATAATGAAGTAAAGCTCATCTTCGAGAAATCCAACCCTCTCTACCAAAAATGACTTTTGACCACTCAGGTCAGTGAAATTCAACTCTTTTAGCCACAACATGTGAACAAACCATCACATTGCTGGCTAAGTCCAGATGCTCCTACATCAGCATGACAATTCGACAATAGTATTCTCCTTATAAGCATTCTAAAGGTGACAGACTTCTAATTCAATGTGTTGTTTGCACTCTTGCAAATTTTGAATGACCTCATCCTTCTTAACAAGCTATTGTGACAAGGCATCGTAATCTTGTTTAAGATTTTGATATAGTTCTTCATGAAGCAATTCCATCGAGGCTTTTAAATAGAAAACCTCCATAACTCGTTGACTATTTTTCTCCTCCAACTTACAAATTTGCTTCCTAAATATTGCACGTGACAATTCGACAATAGTATTCTCCTTCTAAGCATTCTAAAGGTGACTGGCTTCTAATTCAAGGTGTTGTTTGCACTCTTGCAAATCTTGAATGACCTCATCCTTCTTAACAAGTATTGTGACAAGGCATCGTAATCTTGTTTAAGATTTTGATATAGTTCTTCATGAAGCAATTCCATCGAGGCTTTAAAATAGCAAACCTCCATAAGTCATTGACTATTTTTATCCTCCAACTTGCAAATTTTCTTCCTAAAAATTGCACGTGACAATTTGAAAAGAATATTCTCCTTCTAAGCATTCTAAAGGTGACTGACTTCTAACTCAAGGTGTTGTTTGCACTCTTGCACATCTTGAATGACCTCATCCTTCTTAACAAGCTATTGTGACAAGACATCGTAATCTTGTTTAAGATTTTGATATAGTTCTTCATGAAGCAGTTCCATTGAGGATTTAAAATAGCAAACCTCCATAACTCGTTGACTATTTTACTCCTCCAACTTGCAAATTTGCTTACTAAAAATTGCATCTACTGAATCAGACAAAGACACAACTTCATTCTCCAAATCATTAAAGTGATCAATCTTTTCCTAAAACTTGTCTACAAGATTTTAGAAATACTTACTCATAATTGACTAGAAATACTTACTCATGATTGACTAAAGATCATCAACTTTCTTGATTTTTTCAATAAAAATGCTCTAGAAACGATTCTTAAATATTGCATTTTCCTATTGCAAGATAACAACAATAATTTGCAAATGAATAATCTCTTTGCAAAGTTAAACCACTTCCTTCTTTTCCTACCATCTTTTACCCATTGTCATAAATTGTCCACAACACCAATTTGGAAAAGATACTCAAAGAGGATCAGAA
Organism: Pinus taeda; assembly: GCA_000404065.3. NCBI lineage: Eukaryota > Viridiplantae > Streptophyta > Pinopsida > Pinales > Pinaceae > Pinus > Pinus taeda. Next base: position 10,784 of record APFE031398798.1, read on the forward strand.
CCCAAACTCATCCTAAACTCATCGTAGTACAAATTTCACTGCATCTCCATGCCGTTTCCTCCACGTTCATGGACATCCTTAATTTGATTTCAGATTTTGGTGTTACATATTTTAAAATTTCTACACGGAAATTACATGTTCTTTCCCTTTTCATTATGTTGACCTTATATCTTGATTACAAATTCTAGAAATATTTTGAAATCTTTCTAACAAATTGTTTAAACTTGTACTTTCCATCCAATTTCACAATATTTCCAAAAGGGCGCGCTGCAATAGAGTTAAGTTTGGGGCACCCAGAGTCTCTCCGACTCCATCTATTCATTAGGATTAGGTTGAAGTCATAATACGCTAGAAGTCATTTTGGACAATAAGTCAACATAAGTCATTCCATGCTATTTACAAATCCATCTCCTTCCTCTTTTTCATGTATTTGCATAACGACCCTTCGTACGTCTTTCACTATTTTCTCCCTCTGTATAGGTTCAGCTCGCCTGTGAATTTTATTTTGTGTATCCAGACTCCAATTAAGGATAATAGTCGGGCATGAAGAGACATAATATTCTTCCTGCAAATTCAATGCCTCTCATTGTTTATCTTTTCCTTCTCCTCCTCTGCTCCTCAAAACCATGTCTCAGCAATCACTACCACGATTGTCTTTCCAGTAATACATGTGGGGACTTTCAATTTAGCTATCCTTTTGGGAAAAATGGCAGCGGTTGCGGTGACCCTTAGTTTCAGCTCCACTATGATTATGTGGGTGGCTATCCTCTGATTAATATCAGTGGACAACAATATCATATATTTGAGCCCTCTTTCTTGGCCTATAATACCAAAATTGATCGTATCACAATTGTTAAGGACAATTTGTGGGAGGGCAATTGCAATTTTTTGGGTAACTACTCTCATTTATGGCTGTCCGGCCTCCGATATCATATGGACATTGGTTACACCAATCTCACACTTTGGAAGAACTGTGATGAAAGTATAAACAGGGAGAAGTTTCGAAAGTGGCATTTATGTGGCGATGATTGGTACTATTTTCCTACTCCAGAATCTGGGACACGCTTTTGCCAAATCAATATCCAACTACCAATTTACTACTTCTTAATCAAATAGACCGGTTCTCTGCATGTCATTCATAGATTCTTAGTGAAAGATTTCCAATTCAAACGGTATGTCAACACGAGCAGAGCTCCAAGCTGCGGTGCTTGTCTAAAATGTAATGGGACATGTGGCTATAACATTTCAGATTCGACAAGGTTTCTTTACTATTGTCACGATGGCACCTCGCATCTAGACATATTCCCCAGCAGCATTAATGGTACGCTTGAATTCTCTCAATCAATAAAGATAAAAATGGTTCCTCCTTTCTACTAGCACTCTTGTCTAGGCGCATCAAAGTATGCATTCTCTTACCAAAAACAGTCGCTTGTTGCAGGTACTCTTGATACAGGAGGTCAAAACATGCCAGCCATTATAATAGGCAAATATGATTTCTTACTAGTATTCAATATCTCCATTTTAATCTCAAGATAATTTGCATTTTGTTTCCATTAATATGATTCTCTTTGGAGTTGGAAGTAAATCGCAATGATATCAGTCTCTTCATCCAACAGCAGGTTGCTCCATTGGAGGATTTGTGCTGACAGCAATGGCAGTACTATTCCTAGCATATTATTCACTGAATAGAAAACCAAATTCTCATTGTAACCCTATTTCAAAGGTGGAGGAATTTATAAAGGAATATGCTTTTGAAATGCCTATCAGATACTCACACTCTCAACTCAAGAAGATCACAAACAACTTTGCTGAAAAATTAGGAGAAGGAGGTTTTGGTGTGGTGTATAAAGGGAAGCTTCAAAATGGCTCTCTAGTGGCTATCAAGATTCTTGATAGGCACAGGCATAGTGAGACACAATTCAGGAATGAAGTGGCCACTATTGGACATGTATATCACTTTAATCTAGTTCGTATGTTGGGTTATTGCTTTGAAAGCTTTACAAGTGCATTAGGATATGAGTACATAGTTAATGGGTCTCTAGAGAAGTTTATATTTGGTCGAAAAGAGAATGGGGAAGTATTAACATGGGAAAAACTGTATATAATTGCTTTGGGTGCTGGTCGTGGAATTACATATTTACATGAGGATTGCGACAAATGTATTATACTTTTTGACATCAAACCCCACAATATATTGCTGGATGCCGACTTCACGCCAAAATTTTCTGATTTTGGTCTCGCAAAACTTTGCCCCAAAGCAGACGAACATGTATCAATGATGAGTGGGAGAGGGACGCTGGGATATGTTGCACCAGAGGTGTGTGACAAAGATCTGGGTCCCGTCACAGATAAATCAGATGTCTATAGTTTTGGAATGTTTTTGCTTGAGATTGTCAGGGAAAGAAATAATTTCGACTGGAAGGTGAGCCATTCCAGTTAGTTTTACTTTCCCGAGTGGGATTTCAAGGTACTTCAAAGTGGCGAGCTAGGGATGAGATTGAGAAGGGTAGGAAGCGGCGGAGAAATGGAAGTAGAGGATGAAGCGGGGCCCAACAAAATCACCATACTTCTGCAACTCTGTTGTTGTCAACCAAAACAAAAATGAAATTTTGCCCTCATCTTTTGCTTTTATTCTTATTTTGTTTATTTTTTTCTTTTTTTTATTATGAGGCCCACTAGCTACCTCATGGAGGTTTTAAATCTTACTTGGTTTGCCCCAGGTACCGCAAGGGAGATTTTCACCTAGGGATCTTTTATTTATTTATTTATTTTTCTTCAGGCTTATTGGCTGTCTCGAGGAGTTTTTCAGCCTATGTTCCTGCCTCATGTGCCTCAAGGGAAGTTTTCACCTACCGTTTTTCTCGTTTACTCCTTTTTAGTTTTTCTTTTCTTAATTTATGTTTTATCAGGGATTGAATGGATTGAGAACTTTAATGTTCTCAATCACATTTATTTTTTTTCGTATTGAATCATCAAACTCATCCAGGTCTGGAGGGGCTTCCTATAAAACTTTAATTTATAGCCATTCACTAGAAGCGAGATTTTTTCTTCATCAATTGTCCTGATCTAAACTGAGCCATTGTTGTAGAAATTTTCCACCAGATAAGCTCCCAGCCATCTGTTCATGAGTTTTCCTTTGAAATATCCGAACTTAGAATCATACAAGAGGGCCCAATCAACCTCTTGGAAGGTTCTCCTTTATGTGCTTATCATGCCAAACCTTTATTTGCAGTTTAACTACTTCAGTGTGCATTAGAGACTACATCCTAAGTTCATCAAGTGCATTTAGTTGTTGTAATTTCCCTTCCTAATCTTTTATGATGTCCATGTCAAGTTGTGCTACCTTTCTTAATGTATTGTACTTAAATTTAATGGACAATATGGCATTCTTTCCATAGAACAGCTCAAAGGGAGTAAACCTAGTGGTGGCCTTCCACGTAGTGTTATAGGCCCAGGTGGACTCAACAAGCCTTTGGTCCCAATCTTTCTTTTTGTTGCTAACTACCTTAGTCAGAATACATTCTAATTCTCTATTTGTCACCTCCACTTGCCCAACAGCTTGAGGGTGATATGGGGTAGATTTTATATGTCTGGTGTGATGTTGCCACATTATCCCCTCTATTAGATTGGAAGTGAATTGTGAACCTTTAATAATACCTTTGTGAAACCAAATTTGTAAAAAATGTTATCTCTTAGAAACTTTGCTACTTTCTATTTTGTTTCTTCCTTGCTTTCCTTCAATTCATCCCAATTGGTCAAATAATTTGTGAAAGTAATGATGTACTTATTCTATCCATATGGAGGGTCAATGGGGTCAATGAAGTTCATGCCCCACTTCTCAAATGTCTCAAAAGTCACTTGATGTTGTAGGGCATCTCATCCCTCTTAGTATCTCTTTCCATCCTATGACACTCATCACATTTTGCATTGTATCTCTTGGCATCTTGATGAAGAGTAGGCCAGTAGTATCTTTCCTAAAGAATCTTGTAGGTTGTCCTCTTAGAAGAAAAATGGCCCCCACAGGTTCCATCATGACATGTTGAGAGAATTTCATAGACCTCATCTTCTCTTGCATATCTCTTTATGATTTGATCATGCCCTATATTGAAGAGGATTCCCCAAATCCAAGTATAAGGGCACTTTTCATGATACTTTTGCTCTTTTTCTTTGAAGACAATTAGGGGGAAATTGGCCAATGACCAAAATTTTTTCTTATCAGTAGACCATGGAGACAGTAATTATATGGAAAAGAGGTTCTTATGAGGAAGTTGGTCATACACCATCTCTTCATTTTTTGCAGACAAGGTTAGCCTAGACAAGAAATCTACAACAACTTTTTATTTCCTTGGTTTATCAACAATGGTTATATCAAATATTTGTAGCATCAATAACCATATAATATTCAAGCATTTACATTAGGTTTATTCATCCATTACTTAATGGCTACATGATCAGTGTGCATAAAAACCTGATATCTAGTAATGTAGTGCCTGAATTTATTCAAAGAATGCACAACAGAAAAAGGTTCTTTTTCGTTAAATATGTAATTGAGTTTAACCTTGGAAATTTTTTTACTCATGGAATATATTGCATCGGGAAATTTAGCTTCAAGCTTCCCCAATGCTTCCCTCACTACCTTTTTTGATGCATTTATGTGAATGTGGAAAGACAAGGGCCCCTAAGGACTAGTGTAGTTGTCAATCTATCTTTAAGTTCTTCAAATGTCTTTTGACATAGGTATGTCCAACAAAAAATTGAATCTCTTTTTAGTCGACAAATAAAGGTGAAGCAATTTTGTTGAAATCATTAATAAATCTCCTATAGTACCTAACACATCCTAAAAGGCTCCTAGCATCTTTTTTGTTTTTGAGGGATGTGAACTTTTCTAATAATGGCAACTTTATTGGGATCAACCTAAATCCTTTCTTTAGAGAGGAAGTGGCCTAGAACAATTCTTGAATTCACAAAATATTGGCACTTGGATTAAGGAGAGATTCATCTTTATGCATATTTACAAAACCGAACATGGGCTGGAGAGAGCTTCTTGAAAAACATCTCCATAAGGTGTGAATTCATTCACATAAATCTCGACTTTCATGCAGAAGGTCAGAGAAAATACACAATATCGCCCTCTAGAAAGTGGTAAGGGCATTGCACAAGACAAATGGAAG
>APFE031398800.1:0-20239 GCA_000404065.3 Pinus taeda
AAGATGAAATCGTAAACATAAAGTTCATGACAGTGCTTTACAAGGTAACACTGGATCGAATCCCTTACAGGATATGATTCACGATCCAAATGATAATCTATTCAAGTGCATGCATAAACATATAAACAAGCACATTCATAAATATATAAACATAAACATGAATCGATTAATCAATGTGCATATTAATATCAAATACCCTGACTGTAAATGCAATAAAATAACAACAGTATACCATGTATGCAGGGCCCGTCTGCATTCTTGGTATACTGAGCTTGTTATCCAACGATCACCAAATCAAAACAACGCAACCATGATTGTAATGCAAGTCTATTTGTATTAAAATCGAAACTTTGTTCGTGAAGCAACAATAATGATAAAAACGTAACCAACCATACAACCGGTTCAGAACTTATATTTACATATGATTTTACATCCCTTGAAAACGGATGTACATTCATGAGCAGCTGTTGCCACTTTTACCAAAACACGATTTTGAAAATGTTTCTATCCTAGCTAACATATATAAAAAAAAAAGGAAACAAACTAAAATTGATTTGGACTGTGTGCTGTTGCTGCCTTTGTCACCAACATGCCATAGTTGACCAGTCGTTGACCGCACATGTAGGAGGGTTGATTCTGTTGTGGGATAGGTGCTCGTCCATGCTTGGACATTCCGCTTTTCATCCATACCCTTCGCTCTAGCCTGGCTGTCATGCCACATGTCAAACAATAAGCCATTTACAGGATGTTGGAACTTCCTGTAGTCATTTTGCCCAAAAACTCCTAATTCATTAACACAAAACCATTAAATCAATTTAAATGCAATTTAATAACTATAAGACTATTAATTAATCAATTTCCAAGGGATCTAAGAGATAAATGATGAAAAGAGGTAGGCAAATGTCATGTTTGGAGGGAAAAAGGGGTCATCGAATGGTACCAACAGGGCCATAGTAGCTGATCCAGTGCCACAAGAGCCGAGAATGGCTCGCTGGGCAGCATTGATGCCCAGAGGAGGAGGGGGCCAACAGATGTCATGGAGGCCAGATTTTTTTGGGTGGCTACGTCGTCAGTTGATCATAGTTGAAGATTGGCCATATGCAGGGACCGACTTCACTGGTGATTTAGATCTCCCACTGCCGGAGGGAGATGAGTGGGACGAAGAGCTGGGTATGATCTCTTTTTGATTTTATGTTTTATGATTTTTTTTGTTTTAATACATGTTCATTCTAATAATATTTATATGTGTATGCAGATGTTGGCCCAGAGAGACCAGCCGGCATGTCTCCTATTTCGCGGAGAACTCAGCCTGCAGCTGACCCTCAGGAAGAGGGTGCCGAGGGAGGAGAGCTGATCCAAAACCTTTGTATTCGAACATTTTTGAGCCTACCAGAGATCTAATCAAGGGTTTTTGACCATATGGATGTAGGCAATCGAGCAAAATGGTGATTGAATGGAAAGAGAGGGAGCACGAAGGAGAGGACGAATTGGCCATGGAAGATGAGCCTACTAGAGATCTAATGCATTTTTGAGCCTACCATAGATCTAATCAAGGTTTTTTGACCATATGGATGCAGGCAACCGAGCAAAATGGTGATTGAATGGAAAGAGAGGGAGCACGAAAGAGAGGACGAATTGGCCATGGAAGACGAAGTTTGCATGGATGCCCTCAGGAATTGCGGGTTGAAGAAATTCTTCTTGACACCTTACTTACGAGCTCAACTCGAGCTCTTACAATACTTGATCAACCTTTGGGATGAGAACGAGCAAGTGTTCAGACTACGAGATCAAGTATTAGAACTGGATGTTTCTAACATCTACTTTATCATTGGATTGTCACGCGGAGGTCCGGTGCCCATACTGACAGGGAGCAGACCATCTGGCGAGAAGATGGGCGAGGTGATGGCACGAGTGTGCCCAGGGGCACAATTCGGATCCAGGAGTGCAAAGGTAGATATTGCCACCATTCAAGATCTAACACTCAAGGTGGTGCTATTTACCATCACGTGAGCTGCAGGGGCGCAAGCACCACACGAGGCGACCAAAAATCAGCTCTTATTGGCCGCAGAGTGTATGAATCCCACTATATTTGATTGGGCCACAGCAGTGACAACAAATATGAAAAGACAGCTTACGAAATGTAAGTGAGGCAAACTGAAACAGTTTGGCTACGGTTCTATCCTGGTATCGTTCATTCTAGAATGATTACCAATATTCCAAGGCCAAGGGGCCATAGTAGCTGATCTAGTGCCACGAGAGCCAAGAATGGCTCGCTGGGCAGCATTGATGCCTAGAGGAGGAGGGGGCCAACAGATGTCCTAGAGGCCAGAGTTTTTTGGGTGGCTACATCGTCAGATGATCGTAGTCGAAGATTGGCCATATGCAGGGACCGACTTCACTGGTGATCCAGATCTCCCACTGCCGGAGGGAGATGAGTGGGACGAAGAGCTGGGTATGATCTCTTTTTGATTTTATGTTTTATGATGTTTTTTTGTTTTAATACATGTTCATTCTAACAATAGTTATATGTGTATGCAGATGTTGGCCCAGAGAGACCAGCCGGCATGTCTCCTATTTCGCGGAGAACTCAGCCCGCAGCTGACCCTCAGGAAGAGGGTGCCGAGGGAGGAGAGCTGATCCAGAACCTTGAGGGGATCGCCCGGGGGATTCCGGACTATGCCCGGCTGGCAGATGTCCCACTGGAATACCAGAGACATACAGTGGGAGTGCCTAGTCACATCCACTGTCTTCTGAGACACCTAGTCTGTGCGGTGACGTGCTATCATGAGCACCATATGGATTAGACACCTAGGGTTTATTTTCATGCATATTTTTTGAGAGACATGTCGTCTCCAGATGTATTAAGACGAACATGTATATTTTTTATCTATGTGATGCACACTATGCAAACATTTCAACACACACACACACACACACACATATATATCTATATATATAGATACATATGCTTATGGTTTATTGTGTCTTTTATGCTTCTTTTGTTGTTTTAATTACATGTATGCAAATGTCTATCTAATACATAATTGGCTAATGCATCAATTAACGTATTTAATCGTCTTGGAATGTGTTGATATGTGATGAAATCAAAATTCCTTTCCAACAACTTAACACGTAGATATAACCTTAAAATCCGATGGTCTCTGACGGAATATCGCCCATTGAGATGGTGGACGGCAAGCTGAGAGTCTAGGTTCACAACCAATGTTTGAATACCGAGATTGATCGCCTCGGCTAGTAACTCAATAACAACACTATACTCAGCAACATTGTTCGTGGTACAACCTAGACAAACCCCTTGAAGGTCTATTAGCTCACCATGAGGATCGTAGATCACCCATGCCGCAGAAGACAGGTTGTGTGTACTACGGGAGGCACCATCGGCGAAACCAACGTAAGGCGAACCAGACATATGTACAAGAAACAAAAGGATACAATAAGCAGCAATCACGCCGACACACCAAGACAAAAACATGAAAACATGCACACACAACACACCTGCTAAAGCACACATATGTACAAATCAAAGTGCCTGGAATTCACGCATAATAATTTTTCAAGTAAAGCCCATTCTGGGGCTTATCTAGAGGATTCCCTTTGTAGTCAATCATCTCATAGGCCCCTTTCTGCAAAACTCTCTTTACAATATAAGGCCCATGCCACATGGGTCCGAATTTTCCTACCCCCAGTTTATCATTGGCTTGATCGTAGAGCAGGACTAAATCTCCCTCAACAAAATAACGAGGATGTATAGTGTGATCGAAGTGAGTGTTCACTCTCTTCTTATGTGCTTCGATAGCTAGAGAGGCTAGTCAACAAGTTTGATCTAACCGCTCCAGGTAAAGAAGGCGTTCCTCTACCGGATTAGTGTCGGGGAGTAATTCGACGGCTAATTTTAAAGAAGGGATCTCGCACTCGATGGGAAGAGTAGCCTCCAGTCCATAAACCAATTGGAAAGGAGTGAAACTGGTGGCATCCTTCACAGAGGTTCGGTAGGCCCACAAGGCAGAGAACAACATCAAGTGCCAATTGGACTTGTGCATGCCAATGGTTCGTTGAAGCATTGTAACTAGAACCTTGTTGATGGCTTCTACTTGGCCGTTGGCCTGAGGATAGTATGGAGTCAAGATATCGTGCCGTAAGCCCAACTGGGTTGTAAGCTTAGTCATCATATGATTACGGAAATGCTTGTTGTGATCAGTGACGATGGCCTGAGGGACTCCGAACCGTGAGATAACATGATTAAATAAAAACTACGCCGTTGTGTGACCATCTCCAGATAATGTGGGCATCGCCTCGGCCCATTTTGTGAAGTAATCAATAGCAACAATGATATACCCATGCCCCCCGGCCAAGCAAGGGTTACAGGTCATATAATCAATGCCCCATTTTGCTAAAGGGCCGACGGTAACAACAGGGTGCAGTGGGGCAGGAGGCGCACGCATCTTTCGTTGGTAGATTTGGCACTTGTGACAAGAGCGGATGGCAAGAATGTAGTCCTTAAAGATGCAGGGCCAAAAGTAACCAGCGCGAAGGATTTTCTAAGCAGTAGCATATCCGAACATGTGACCACCACAGGTGCCAGAATGGCAGTCATTTAAAACTCGCTCAGCTTCCTCGAGTGTTAAACATCGGCAGAGAACAGAGTCAATGCCGAGACGGTACAGGGTGTCCCCAATAATGCAATATGGTTGAGATTGATGGTGAATCCGTCGTCGAGCATCCTCAGATGTCTTGGGATGAAAAGAGGACGTCTATAAATAGACAATGATATCCCCGTACCAGGGATTCAGGGTGCTGATTAAGAAGAGTGTTTCGTCCGGAATATGGTCCTCTAACCAAGAGGGCACGGTAAGAAATGGAAAAGAGCACAAAAATTCAGCAAAGACGAGGGATTTCTTGAACTTGGCAATAGTGAATTCCAAGTCGAAATCTTGGAGGATAACAATCCACTTCGAGTACTTGCCCCCCAGCAGCTGACGTGACAGCATATACGTCATCGAGTTGCAATCAGAAATCACTATCGTAGTGCACAACAGGATATAATGGCGGAAACGTTGGATGGCACAAACGGCGGCCAGTGCCAACTTCTCGATGTGAGCATATCGAGATTCTGTATCTAATACATTGCGGCTGAGGTAATAAATGACGTGCTCAATTTCATCATCATCATCTTGAACAAGAACCATGCCAATAGTGGTATCGACAGCGGCCAGATACAAAGTGTAATCACGATGGTAATTAGGAGGACGCAACAAAGGAGCGGAAATAAGGAGCCTTGAGGTGCTCAAAGGACTCTTGAGAGGCGGCATCCCAACAAAAAGGGGTGTCCCACTTTAGTAACCGCGTAAAACCTTTGGCCACCTCGGCATAGTTCGGAATGAAGCATCGTAAAAAATTCGCTTTGCCCTGCAAGCTTTGCAATTGCTGCAAAGAAGCAGGGGGAGGAAGATTTAGAATGGCCTCGACTTTAAGGGGGTCCAGACGGATGCCCTCTCGGGAGACGATGAACCCGAGAATTCTGACAGACTCTACGCAGAAGACACACTTATGCGGATTGAGCCGAATACGGTAGTCTCGACAGCGGAGAAAGATTTCACGAAGATGAGCGGGATGGTCCTGACGCTTAGCTGAATGAGCTGGTAGATCATCCAGGTAAGGTTGCACGATGTGTCGAATATCATTGAATGCATAGTACATCGCGCGTTGGAATGTAGCACCGGCATTCTCCAAACCGAAAGGGAGCTTTTTGTAGGCGAAAGTGCCCCACGGATAGATAAAGGCAGTTTTGTGCTGATCGGTAGGTGCAATATTAATCTGGTTATAACCAAAAAAACCATCCATAAACGAGTATATTTCACTTCCGGCACACTCATCAATGAGCTGGTCAATGAAGGGTGTGGGGTAGTTATCCTTGGGACAAGCTCGATTAATATCACGGTAATCAACACAGACCCTGATGGTACCCTGCTTTTTATTCACAGGGACAATATTTGAAACCCAATCTGTGAGTGGGATGGGGTAGATAAAACTAGCCTTGAGAAGCTTTTCAACCTCCGCTTTAATGGCTGCAGCCTTTTGGGGGTGCACGGGGCGTAAACATTGTCGGACAGGCTTAGCTCCCGGATACGTGGGTATCTCATGCACCACAATACTTGGGTCGATGTCGGGCATTTATTCGTAAGACCAAGAAAACATGTCATGAAATTCGCAAAAAAGACCAGTATAAAGCTGAATTTCCTCAGGAGTACAAGTTACTCCAACATGGATATGCTTGATAATCCCTGGTTTAACAGAGATGTCGATCGGCTGGGTTTGCGTGATGTTTCCCATGTTCCCTTCAGAGGACACTTGATATACTTGGATGGGTTTCTGAAGGGGTTATGCGGGGAGACAACGAGCAAACCGCTCGAGACAGGCAAGCATTTCCCTATGGGTAGGGAGGAACAAGGAACGATGGTGAAGATTGGACCAAGGGGGTTCCTCGAGAGACATTGTCTCAATAATGGCTTCATCAGTAGGAAATGTTTCCTTTAAGGGATCTGAAGAAGCATAGTCTCCAAGCCAAGGGGAATGAGCATACGAGTCAAGAGTACTGCTCAAAGGAGCAGATTCAGGAAGGGGAGCCGATACAGAAACAATCTCGACGTAGTTGAGCTCGGCAAGACTCAACGGCATCTCATCGCCCCATGATCCTATCTGGTCGATGGGGGGGAGAACCCAAGGATCAGAACGAACAGAAATCATATTGATAGGAGCGACGTTCGGAGGTGGGAGTGAAAAGACACCCATGAGGGCAGGGTCTTTAAAGAGCCCAACTCCCACACTCTCTAATGGAATGGAGGTATGCTCCACAAAAGGCACATTGCCTTCGGAAGAGGAGGTGAAGAAAGACAGCTGGTCTACTGTGACAATCTTCCCCTGATGAGGGAAACGAATGACACAAAATAGAGATGAAGCCACAGCTCGCATGGCATATGTCCAGCTTCGGCCCAAAAGGAGGTTGTAAGTTAGATTAGCATCAACGACTTCAACTTCCACTTCGATAGTCTTACCTTCCAAAGTAATAGGAAAATGTTGGAGGATACCATAAGGGCGAGACTCTCTTCCATCAAAGGCTTCCAAGGTTGTAGGAGACTGACTCAAGGTCGGGGAACCAATAGCCTTCCAACAAGCAACAGACATAATGCAAGTTGAAGCGCCTTCATCAATGACCGTATGATGAATCGTTTTAGAGTTGATGATGACCTGGATAAGGAAGGCAATTTCCTGAGGCAGTCTCGGTACATGGCTTTCGAGATCAAAAGTTATCAAATCCGAGTCGGCCGGGTCGATGCCACCGATTGCCGATAGCAAGGACTTCCTCTGGGAGCGGCAGCTCTAGAGAACTTCTAGAGCGGACATAGCTGACGGAGCCTGGGCTAAGTCCTCAACGATGTTGTAGTGCTGAGCAGCACGAGCATAAGGGTTGTAAGAAAATCTCCGGAGTACACCTTTAGGAGGGGGTCGAATAGGCGTCTCAGTGCTAGATCTCTCAATATGGAGCGGACCAGAACTCAGCAAAGGAGCACTTGAGGGGACCTCAGGCTCTTTCCCGGCAAGTGACGGATATTCTTTTACTCGAGTACTAATGTGAACGGGAATCGTTCTAGACATGAACACTTGAGAACCAAAGGGAGAAGAGGATTGGGATGGGTCAGCCACCATTTGCGTTTGTTGCGAGGGGAAAGGTTCTTTCAGCACTGCAGGAGTCCCAGGATCACCTTTCAACAAGTGACTAACTTCAGACCGCCTTGGGCAGTCTTTGGTATAGTGATCCTCATCGCAAATAAGACAAGGATACTTGGGTTTGCATTTGGTTCCTTCCTCGAGTGGAGGTTTAGGGGAATCCTGCTTGGGTTGATCAGCTTTATTTTTCCCTTTTCCCTTATTTTTTCCTTTCGAGGCTTTATCCGCCGTGGTGGACTAGATGGCATTAACCTCGGAAGTATTGCCAGAATTAGACCCAACCTGAGAAGTATTTTCATTTGAAGCATTCGACTTTTGCTTCCCAGGGTTTGCGGAAGATTTCTTAGAGGACGGATTTACAGATCCAATGACACCGTCAACAGATGGCTAAGGCGGAGCTTTGGAAGTTCCAGGCCTCGGGGCATCAGGCAAATAATCATATAGTGTACCGGAATGGGAATAAACCAAGTCAAGGTACTGAGCACGCACAATAGCCTGCTCTTCAGTTACACATGCTCCCATAGCAATGTCCCATGCGATCGCAGGGACAAAGGAGGTTGTAAACCAATCGGTCAGGAGTTGATCAGGAATCCAAAATTTAATTAAACGACGATGCCGTCTCCATTCATGTATATGATCAGAGATGTGCATGGCCATATCCTATTTAAGGGATGTGAGGAGATGTGTTCCTATCTCATACCGAATTGGCAACTGAAAATGAGTTAAAAATGTCATTGCCAACGAGTTAAAATCTTGAAAAGATCTACGAGCTAGCTCAATATACCACTTAGCAGCAGAGCCAGTGAGAGTCCTTTGAAAAAGGCGGAGCTGGACTGAATCATCAAGCCGCGAATTTGACGAACACCAGAGATGATAAGTCATAACATGGGCTTGGGGGTCTTCTCCATCTTTTCCATCGAATTTGGGACAATCACCAGGAATCTTAGTTGGAACTGGTGGCCAGTACGGATTATGAAGAATAGGATCATTAGTCAGTTTGGACACATCTGGTAGTTCCAATGTTGCTAAGAAGGGTAACTGAGGATTAAAGGACATTTGTGGCCATGGGTAAGGGGTAGCACCAGGGTTCCAACCAGTTTTTGGTTTCCCCCATTGATTTTGTCCAGACGGACCTGGCCCATAGGGGTTTTGTCCGTAGGGATTTTGTCCATAGGGGTTATAGCCATAACTGGACGGCTGACCCTGGATTTGTCCCCCAGCATTCCATTGATTACCAACTCGACCTGCAGGAGCAACATACGGTTGCTGGTAATTCTGATAAGGACTCACCTGCATTTGTTGATAATTTTGATACGGGGCAAACTGAGCTTGCCCCTGGGATTGCTAGAAACCATAAGGTTGTTGGGCTCCATATTGAGTCTGGGAGCTAGGCTGCATTTGATAAGGAGGTTGAGATTGAATCCCACCTTGAATTTGAAGACCAGCTTGAGTCTGGGGCCCAGCCTGGGGCTAAAAACCATGTGGAGCTTGGGAAGCAACAACCATTTGCATGCCCAGTTGAGCAGGCCCAGAAAGATGTCCTTGAGAGGATTGGGGTTGAGCCACCTGGAAAGAAGGTTGTCCTAGTTGAGATTGAGATTGGCCCATCTACCCACAAGGTTGAGCTTGCTGGGTGTTGGGTTGTCCTTACACAACCGAGGGTTGTCCTGATGGACCAGATGGCTGAGTGGACTGGACAGTTGGTTGGCCTGATTGAATCTGAGGTTGACCAACTTGTCTAGACAGTTGAACAGACTGGACAGTGGGTTGGCCTTGTTGTACGTAAGGCTGACCACCTTGCCCAAAAGGGTATCCCTGGTGGACCCTAGGTTGTCCTTGTTGCATATAAGGCTGTCCTGGATTTCTAGAGGGTTGCCTAGAAGGGTACCCCTGCTGGACCCTAGGTTGTCCTTGTTGCATATAAGGTTGTCCTGGATTTCCAGAGGGTTGCCCAAGGTAAGTAAAAGATGGACCACCATAGGCTGAAGGTTGTCCCTGAAAGGGTTGTCCTTGTGGGCCTCAAGGTTTCCCTAGATAAGATTACCCGTAATACCGCTGTCCATAGGAAGGCTGCGTGTAAGACAGCTGACCTTGATAAGGTGGTCCTTGAAAATCCGCAGGGGGTGCTTGGCCACCAACGTAATGAGAGGTACGCCAAGCAACAGCTAACGGGACTGAGACCTCAACCGTAGGCTGAGATGGCAAGGATCCAAGATAAAGGTGATGCCCTATGGGATCATAGTAATGTAACGAACCTTGCGAGCCTGGATTCTAGACAGCTTGCAAATATTGATCGTATGCGCCTCCTGCTGGAATGGAACTAGAAGAAGGTGGGGCATTAAGTGTAGGATCAACAGCTCCGGATGTAGGCACCGAATGGCCACTATTTACCGAACCGGGCGACGGACCAGCAACAGTGGTCACAACCGAGGATGCAGTGACGACACTAACAACAGGGGTTGAAGAGGCTACACAGACAGTTGGAATAGTCAGGACTGAAGTGACAGATGTATTGTGAATTTGAGGAATAAAAGATCCTGAAGTCGGAGTGATGTTGTGATCCCACATGGTACCCGAAAAGGAGGTCCTAGAACCAATAACATCCCTCAAAGCCCGATAGTGTAAGGGCAACGTGACACCGAGAGGGCTGACACTAAAAGGTGGGTTTTCCACTGAGATAAGAGTTTCAACACTCGTCACAATGGATGCTTCACTTGTGATGGGGGATGTGTCATCCATATTAGAGGAAGACATTGGGACCAAAACACTAGGAGGAGTGATAGGAATATCCTCTTCGGAAGGCTCCCAAACAGGGTTCTAATGGATATTGTAAAAATCATCTTCTGGAGCGCGAGAGTTCAGTGGTTGGATACTTGAAATAATAGGGAGAGTACCACTACCAACCGGTGTCTCAGGAGCAACAGAAGAAGGAGACCCTTGGTCACTTGTAATGGGAGACGGGATCGATGATTCTGCCAGGATGATTCGAGTGAAAAATCCTAGGCAAACTAACGAGAAAGGACCCTACCCAAGCTAATGCAAACAAGATCTAACAGAGTAAATGTGAACGTGGCCGAATAAATTTTAAGACACAAGGACATAACTTGACCTTTTCATCTTTAAATAGTCGAGAAAAGGACAAAAAGATGACTCTTGTTGCCTTCGAATGTTTAATGAGCCTGAAGTAACAAGTGCTTAGATGAGCCTTTTCTCTTAGGGAGTCCAAAAAGGATCAAAAGTGACTACTCTGGAGAACTAGGAAAAAGGTTTACCAGACAATCCGTAAAACTACATATACACCTTGGCAATCGTATGAAAACCAAGGACTTTCAGTACGGCAGTCAATCTCCCTGAATGTTGTGTTTAGTGCGTTACGGGCTGTAAGCCGACAGACACGGCTTCCTATGGATAAAGGATGATAACCTAGTGGTTTCTCCCCATATACTCGCTAGTACGTGGGAGCACAATTCCATAGTAGACCACTATTGAGTCACAGAAGGAGGAATCACCCAACCTTGAGTGGAAACAAAAGTGACTAGGTTTAACGACGCCAGAGCATGTCTCTAGCCTAGACCTGTAAATAGTGTGCGTTATGTTCCAATGCGTTGTTAGATTCATTCAGTTCATTTTAAAGTTGATCTTGGATTATGTTTTAGTTTTCAGGCCCTACCGTATGTAAAGTCTCAAAATTTCCTAGATGCAAGCTATATGCCACGTATATCATTTTATTCGATGAATGCTAACTATAAGAGAGTTGAGAGCTTTCACACAAACAAAATGATCATAAAACAACCAACGATATCTCTAATGCAGCTAATGGAAATCAAAAACTTTTCTTCAAAGTCACTAATCACTAATAACAACGAAAAGCTCCAATCCACATTTACTAATGAAAAGAAAAAGAGATTTTTCTTTTAATGTTAAGGGCAAGATGCACTAAACAAATTTTGAGAAATGATCGTAAAAGAGAAAAAGCAAGAAAATTTCACTCAATTCAAGCACAATCAGATCCCTAAATCGACAAAGCAGTCCTTCAAAACCGAGAAAAATCCCAAAGACACAAATGAGCCGTGTAATCTAGGCCCAAAGCGAAACAAGGCGGAATTCAAGTGAAAAAGAGGTAGGTCACTCAAACAGTGCAATGAAATGATTAACAACCACTAAACGAGTACAAGGGAGCAATCAGAAAGTCGAATGGACCAATAAAAGACCAAAAACTCCTAAGGAAGGCTCGACACAGAAAGCCACTAGATGCCCTAGGGCTAAAAACATGGAATCGATAGAAAATGGAAAACAACCAAAGGATGAAGGTTAAAACCAGTCAAACAAGACTCCAATACACTCAAGAAGTCGAGAAAATGTATCCAAAACAAATACCAAGCTCAAAAGGCTTAAAATCAAGCAAACTTTAGCAGTTCCCAGGCCTGGCGTGACTGTCAGGCTGAAACTAGCACCTTTTAAGGATTAGCGCAGGTGGTATATTGACAACTAGCACCAATTGGCGCGACTGTTACGTAAAAAAGCGCGCCAGTCAAGTTTGTTGTGCCAAAATGAAAAATAAGCAATCCAAAACCAGGCCAACGATAACCAGGTAAACCAAGAAGCGAAAAACAGCAAGAGAACCCAGCCCAAAAGGCTGACCAAGCAAGCAAAAAATCAAGAAACAACCAAAAAGGCAAGACAAGCTCCCCAGCAGAGTCGCCAAATTGTTGAAGAGGTAAATCCCCTCTGCGGACAGAGGCGATCCCTACTAGCCCAGACCGGGTCTAGCAACAATCATCAAACGCTATAGCGCAAGTTCCTAATTGCAAATTAACATACCAGTGATGAAGGCCTACCTAGATTCCAATGCTATTGTTTGTAGGAGAGGTGGTGCTCCTATTCCTTTGCTCCGGTAGATCACAATCCTCATGATCTCCATGAAAGGACACCTGCACATACAAGAAATGACACAAACACAAGCATAAAATCCAGCATATGCAACTATATGTCAGTCAGAAAGGACACAACTCATCACCATCACAAGTAATAATAAGAGTGGAACCATAACCAATAGTCGTTCATTAATAATAAATCAAAGGGGAATACAACCAAAGTTCTGATGCTGGATTCTCCTTTGGCGGGTAGTCAGTAGCACATGTCTCGCAAAGCTTGTCGAGAATAAGGACAAGCCTCTCTCTTTTTTTCTTGGACAATAATCTCCTTGCTTGGATTTGGCCTTATGGAAATCAAGAAGGCTCTTGCAGCATGAAGCTCTTGGAAATTTGACAATTCTAAATCTCTAGAACTAGCTTGCAAAGGAAAATGGGCAAGCTTTTATAGATGGAGTAAAGGGAGTTGGGATCATCACCAATAATCATGAGATTGGCCATATCATCAAGGAAGCTTCCATGAGAGGTGGCAAACCACTTCCTCTCTATGGAAATCCGTAGCCAAACCACCCAACTCAAGATAGATAGCAGTCCAGGAATTTTTTAGGACGAAACTTCCGTCGTTTGTTTGTTAAAAAACACCTCTGATTATGGTTGGCATGGGTGCGACTCTATGACAGAGCGCCAATTGGCGTGCCCTCTTTGGAGGATTTGCCCCCTTGGCGCGAGGGCTGCACTATGGAACCGCGCTAATGGAAAAAGAGCTATTTTTAGGGTTTTTTAGGAGGAGATGTCTTCAGGGCAAATAAAGCTCATGTTCAGGGGAATGCAATGCAAGTGTTTGTAGGCCATGTCACTTTTCATAGGTCCCGGAATGAGTCCTCCAAGATGCGGGAGAGGGGTAGCAAGGACGGTGACAAATTGTTGTATAACACATAGCTCCAAACATCAAGGTAATGGCATAACCCTCTTTTCACACAAGAGCATCTTAATCCAAGTATTCAAAGATCTTAAATACTTACCTCGCAGTCCCTTGAAGAAGCGTCACTCTGCTTCATTGTAGCTAACTGAGGTATTGACCATAAATTCTGTCACAAATCCTCCTATGATGCGATCAAGCCAGTGATTGACAGCGTGCATGATCTTATCTTCAGGGGCTTCCAATCTCCACACTAGCTCTGATGTCCACACTATTGGACCATCAAGCCTCCACCTTCCTTGGCTATCTACCAATTTAGCGATCCAGTCGTATAATTCGATTGAGAACGAACAAAAGAAAATCTCATGTATCTCTGTGTACAAATATCTATCCAACCATTGTTATTTTGTCACGCGTGGATTTCTGTTTTCTTGCGTCGCGAATTCGTGGATCTTTCTATCCAACCACTCCTCAATTTCCTTCTTATTTGGATTCTAGTGATACGACATCACACATCTCGTTATGCAGATCTCAGTCCCCACAATGGAACCATTTGTTGGCTTAGTGGGTCCTGACCCAGGTTCAAAGTTAGTTTTTCCAAACAAATCCCTACACTACTGGCCCTTTTGGCATCAATACATGGAGCAGAGGCTGAAGTCTCACCCAAAGAAGTATGGGGGGATACACCCAGAGATTAGTGTAATGTCATTTTATGCCCTAAAACTGCCTTCGCATAGATCGATCAGGGCTTACCGATATAACTACCATTAATCAGCACCTCTATGATTACTCCTAATCCCATGTTACCCATATCGGCCTAAGCATTGAGAACTTTAACATGAAATAAGATAAGCTTCACGTAAACAGTTAATATTAAGTGTGTTCATATAACAACATCAATTATATAAAGTCGCGCATCAATACAGTATTACTTCATAAACCCATCATTCACGATAGTGTAAAAGTGCATTCATTCATAACAAAAGTAAATGGACAAATCATAGGAATTTTTGGAACGGGGGCTTCACTTGGGGAGAAATACCATACCACGCGAGTTCATATTGGGGGATATTTATTGAGGAAAAAATGACAATAATATATTGGGGGATATATGGGGGGGAGAGGGTTCTTATATTAGCAGGTATAAAAAATCAAGTCCAAAGTTAATGAAAAAATATAAAGGGGTATAAAAAATGTTAACAAAAAAAATGGATACCTACAATATCTAGTGAAAGTAGGGGTTTTTAAATTGGGAATTTGTATTGGGTTTATATTGGTAGGGGGTTAAATAATGTGATTTTTAGAGGTATTTTCCAATATGTAGTCAAATTAAGGGTATTGTTTCATATGTCATGAACGCAGGTGATATGTCAAAGGTTCATTGAGTGAATCCCCTATGATTTCTGGAACAATCTCTTTATTAATACTTTAGTTCTGCTTACAGACTCAAGACTTCCTTGCACACTTAGTTGCAGGGCTTCGCGCACTCAGCTACGGACTCTACTCTAGGCCTCTCTACACACAGCTACAGAGCCTCTCTTCTACTCTAAGACCTTTTCGCTCTTTCCTCTACTGACCCATTACATTCATGTTTATCATTGATACTTCTTCTACCTTATACATCCTATGACACACCTTTTTATACAATCCCATGGTCCGCAGACCATGAGCAGATCTTCAAAAGCTGACTCAACTTACATAAAAGAAGGGTAAAACCCTTTATGACACTTTACTATATACACACTCTGCGACCACAACTTGCGGAGACTTTACATTATATACAACAAAACTTGGGTTTTTCCCCCAAAACTAACCCTAGGGGACCATGTCCCAACACTTGTGTATGGAACATGAGTCATGTCCTCTTCCTCTTCTTATGTCTTGGGACACTGTTCAACAGATAAATTTACACTTATAGGAATAGGACCTTCACCAGTTTATTATTCTGCATATTAAACCTCTGCAATATTGTCTCGACATACTTCCTTTAGTTTAACCAAAGCTTCCTTTTTGTTGGATATCATTTAATTTCAAATGCAAAAATATAGTTTGCAGCACCAAGATATTTCATGTCAAATTTGGAGGACAATTGGGTATTCAAGTCCTAGATAATTTCTTTGTTATTTCCAATCAACAACATATTATCCACATACAAGACCAAATAAATAACACGGTAACGAGTTAATTCAAAATACAAACAATGATCTATTTTGCTTCTGGTGAATCCAAGTTCCCGTATATATGTATCAAATTTTTGATATCACATCCTTGGTGACTGTTTTAACCCATACAGAGACTTTTTTAACCTGCATACCACTTCTTTCTTACCCTTTACTGCAAAGTCTTCAGGTTGCTTCATGTAGATCTCTTCTTCTAGATCCCCGTGAAGAAATGTTGTCTTCACGTCCATGTGTTCTACCTCAAAATAAAAGGTAGCAGCAATAGATAAAATCAATCTAATAGAAGCTACCTTGGCAACAGGAGAAAAAATATCACCAAAATCATTTCCTGGCATGTGGGAATAACCGTTTTCTACCAACTGAGCTTTGTATTTCTCTGACTTTCCTTCTGCATTCATCTTCTTCTTAAACACCGATTTGCTACCAATGGGTTTCCTTCCAGCCGAAAACTCCACCAGATCCGAAGCCTAATTTTTGTGTAAAGATGCAATTTCATCAACCATGGCCTCTTTCCAGAGTTTTCCATCCTCTGAATCTACTACTTCCCTGACATTTATGGGATCATCATCAGTAATAGATTATAATAAAAAATGAATAGAAAGTAGTTGGACTATACCTTTCTGGTTTCTTTCTTTCTCAAACTAGTCTTCTCATAGCTAGAGTTTTTGGCTCTTCATCTTCTGATTCCTCTTCTATTGTAGAGTCTAATTCCTCCTCCTTTAGGTTAATCTTTATCTTCTCAGATTCCTTTGGTAGGATTTCATGTTTAATAACATCTTTCACCTCTCTAAACACCACATCGCAATTGTACACAACCTTCCTTGTTTCTAGGTTCCAAATCTTATAACCTTTTAAACCATCCTTATACCCAATAAAGGTGCACCTTTTAGATTTACTATCCAGCTTGGTTTTTCCCCTTTGGAACATGTACATATGCATCACATCCAAATACCCTCATATGTGAAAGAGAGGGTTTCTGACCAGTCCATACATATTGTGGATTCTTATCCTCCAACGTTGATGAAGGTGATATGTTGACCAGGTAACATGCAATATCCACCACCTCTGCCCAGAATTCTTGTCCTAACCTGACACCACTAAGCATTCTTCTTGCTTTTTCCATCAACGTCCTATTTATTCTTTCTACAACTCCATTTTTCCAAGGTGTGTATGGAGTAGTCTTCTGTTGTGCTATACCACACTTCTTACAAAACTCTTCAAATTCCTTCTTGCAAAACTCTCCACCATTATCTGTTCTCAGCACCTTTATCTTCTTCTTTGTCTAGTTTTCCACCATATTCTTTAAACCTCTCAAAGACTTCAGATTTATTCCTGAGGAAATATATCCATGTATCCATTGAGAAGTCATCTACAAATGATACATAGTACACAGGTTTACCCAGTGATGGAGCCGACATAGGTCCAAACACATCACTATGCACAAGCTCTAATATTTGTTTCACCCTCTTAGCACCAGAGGGGAAACTCACCTGATTCTTCTTCCCATATACACAATTTTCACAGAAATCAAAATCCAGAGATAAATTAGACATACCTTCTACCATACCATTACCATGAAGTATTTGAAGTCCCTTCTCTCCAATATGTCCAAGCCTTTGATGCCATAACATGGTCTTCTCTCCAAATACCACTAGATTTTCTGCTTCACTTTCAGGAACCACAAAACTATAGCACATATCAATAAAAGGGCTACCCTAAAGCTTTTATAGAGTTCCAATCTAAACTCCCTGCATCAATACCAATTCTCCCCGAACCATCTTGTAGGTTTCTTTCTTGAACATTGTTTTTACACCTACATCATCTAGCCTGCTTATAGAAATCAGATTTTTGGCCATTGCAAGAATATGCAGAACACCCTGAAGTGTTCTAATTCTTCCACCTTGCAACTTCAACTTAACTTTTCTGTGACCAATAATTCTAGCCTTCCTGTCATCCCCTAAGAAGACATCACCACCATCATATTTATCATACTCACAGAACCACTCCCTATGGGGAGTGAAGTGAAAGGATACACCTGAGTCAATCAAGCATGCCTCATGATCTACATGTGTAATTGAAGAAGAATCAAAGTACACATCCCTAACTTCATCTGAGGTGGTTTTTTCCTCTACCAAAGGAGCATCATCAGATCCCTTTCCTTTCTCAGGAGCTTTAGATCTACAGTAATTTTTGAAGTTCCCTTCCTTTCCGCATTTCCAGCACACCTTTACAGTTTTTCCTGGAGACTTAGATCTCCCTATAGATTTGGATCTCTCACTCGAGGATTTATTTTTGTTTATGTTATGGGACCGTCCTCATATAGATAGGGCATCACCATTATGGTCCTCGATATTTTTTATGTCTCATATCCTCTGACAACAAGGATGAGACTATTTCATCAAACTACAAAGCAGTCACATTGCTACCGATTGCAACAACCAGACTATCCCACGAATCTGGTAGAAAACACAACAAACTGACGCACTTATCTTCATCTGAAATTTTTATATCAATAGATAACAACTGGCTTACCACAATATTAAAGGCATTCATATGCTTTGTCACCAAGTCTCCATCCTTCATCCTCAAGTTATACAACTTTTTCCATAGGAACAAATTATTCACCAGAGATTAAGATTGGTATGAAGTCCCTAACTTGTCTCACAAAGCCTTTGTTGAAACTTCCCTTGATATATTCAGTTTACTAAATTTAATATACACAACCATATTATGTTGTTTTCTTTGTGATCCAACTTCACCTAGTCTTTAGTTGACATTGTCATTGGTTTAGTACCTAGATCTACCACGATCCACTTATCGTTGTCCACCAGCATATCCTCCATCTTGATTTTCCACAACTCAAAACTCTTACTATTAAATTTCTCGATCTCTATCTTTCCATTGCTCGCCATCTTCTTTCACCACAAGAATCGATCCCACAGATCTCCTACTGAATAGGGCCTACCACAGGCCCGAGAAAAACTACTCAACAGTGAATGTGTCCCCTTGAAGCCAAAACAGCTCTGATACCAAATGTAGGTTTTAACTCCGTACAGAAATTACCTGCATACAAATTCTAGAAACATAAAATAAAAGCTGGTGAGAGCATAAAACATAAAACAGATATACACAAGTATTTTCCCCTAGATCCCAAAACAGAGACTACCAGATTGATTTTTCATTACATTCCTTTCAATGTTACAATATACATATATACATGTCGAAGCATCCATAAACCTCAATCCATTAACCCAATATTAGAACATAACCGTAATTCCCTTGACCAGATCTACAAAATACCATGAGCAAAAAACCATCATGCCAAAAAGCATGTGTGAAAACCATGCACAAAACCATAGGTAGGTATGCCCACCTAGGGTACAAAAAAAATCCATGGGGTGCTGCCCCATACCTCATAGAGGGGGCTACCACCCCCCAACATGAGAGGCTATGACCCCCTTCTCTGTCTACCTCAACAAGCAGGGGGGTTTTTTGCCCCCCCTGCACGTGGGGCTAGTCGTGGAAAGAATGTAACACACACCCAACACTTAGGCTTAGGAAAGGCCTGGGAGTATTATGAAGAACCTTGGCTTCCCCACAGCGTAGAGCGGGTATACTTCTTTGGAGCAGCAAGTGTTATTAACTATAATGTTCCAATATTGGGGCTAGTGTTCGTCAATGGTGTATGTATGGATGGAACTTTCACTTATAATAATAATATCAATGTCAGCACGCTTTCATGCATATGTTGTTAATATAGTAGGACTATTCTTGTAGTATTGGTAATGTATGTTATTTAACTTTCGCATATGCTTATGAACTATTTTTTATGCATTCGTACGAATCTCTTTGAATGCGTGTTGTTGGATTAACTCATCACTTTAACTTGTGGACTATTCTACATTTTAGCTTGTAACAGTGTAAACTTTGAAACGGGAACTGATATTGTTACCCATTTCGTAGAGATAGCAAAAAAGTGACTTGATTTTGAAAAGGGGTGATGCAGAACACATGTTTTTTTTAGAACATAGTTTTTGGCACTTTAATTTTTTTATGTACATTTCATTTTAGAATGGTAGTGATTTTCATGCTGATTTAAAAAAGTGGGTATTCTGCATCACACCCTTTTTTTAAAAGACCTATTTTTTGACACTAAATTTTCTAATGTATGAAATGTAAATAATTATTTTCTAAACTTGATAGTTTTTGAAGTGGTCGTTTTCTTCATATTTTCTTGTTTTTTATTTTAATTTTAATTTTTTTGTAGTGAGATTTTTATTGTTTTGCATTTTTAAATTAAAAAGTCAATATTTTGAATTTTCGATATTCTACATATTTATACATCCTTAATTAATTTTTCAATCCACATGAAATAATTGTTTCTAAAAAACTATATTTTTTAACAATGGACATAAAATAACCATTTTTAACATAAATATAACAAAAAAACTACACGTTTTGATAATTTTTTGCTAGAATTGACATGTCAAAATCACAATTTATCACGAAAATTTTTAACCTAA